>JASANA010005257.1:0-48751 GCA_030248095.1 Ptycholaimellus sp. GST1_10
TATCCTTTATTTCCGCACGAGCAATTGAAGCTGTAAGGCATCGTCACATATATGGTCAGAGAAAGGGAGGAGTGGGGTATGGGAAGGAAATTTAAGTTAGGTAAGTGAGAGCTTGGAGTGTTTGTGGGGAGATCTTCTTGTAGAGATTCTTGGCTGCACTTCTGGCGGCTTCCTCGTTTTCCAGTTGTTCTTTTGGCCTGAGAATTCCCGCTTCGCTCCAAGGTAGTTCGTTCCACATTCTGCGCAATCTGACCACCTGAAGCCTGTCGAGGCGATCTCTGCCCGTTTCAAGCTCTACCACCTTCCACCTGGACTCGTTTGGTTGGGCATCTTCTGATGCAGCTTTGAGAGCTCTTCGGGTGGCGTGTTGGTGACCTGGGATTTTAGGAGCTCTGGTTTCTTCTTCTATCCAGCTTCCGTAGGCTCTTCCTTTGGCGAGGCATCTCCAGACGAAGAGGAAGGTGTGGAAGAAGAGGCTCCAGCTGTAGTCCGGCAGCTGAGCTTCCTTCAGGACTGCTGACTTGGCTGAAGTCCAGTCTCCAAGCGCAACTCGGGCTTGCCTACTGAAGATGGAATTGAGCTTTGTGGCAGCAGTGACAGTGGATGGAGGGCAGATGGCGAGTGAGTGCTGGAGCAGGCCGCCAACCTTCTGGAAGACTGCCATTCTTGTGGCGCGAGGGTGACCAGCTAGGAGGCGCCGAAGAACTGCTTGTGTTGCTCTGGCTGCTCCGGACGTTCGTGCCCAGTGAGCATTGAAGTTGAGCTGCGAGTCGTGGTGGACGCCGAGGTACTTGATGCTCTTTGCTGGGTTCACCTCCTCTCCGGAGAAGGTGAGGGGGCAGGGCAGCTGGCGATGGATGGGCGTGAGTCCAACAACCAGGAGCTCGGTCTTCCCAGGGTGGAGCTGGAGACCGAGGGCAGCAAGGTGCTGGCGCAGCAGCTCCAGGTCCTGCTCCAGAAGCCGGACATCTTCCTCCCCGTTCACTGCTCTGGCCAGGAGTGTGTCATCCGCGTAGGCCTGGATGTGCGTTCCAGAGCTGTAGCCGAGCCTGAGAGCTTTGTCTGTGGTCGCCGTGAAGAGACTTGGCCCCAATCTGCTGCCTTGAGGGACACCAGAAGTGGCTTTGTACTCCTTACTTCGCCTCTCTCCCACTCGCACTGTAAAGCTTCTGTCTTCCAGCCAGCTGACGATGATGTTGCAGAGGTGGGCCGGGGCTCCTCGCTCGTGGAGGCTGCTGATGATTGCCTGGTGGGAGAGAGAGTCGAATGCTCGCTGCACATCCACGCTCACCACCGCTACTCTCACAGCTGCCTGCTTGCCCGCTGCTTCCACCACTGCATGCTGGAGCATGAGCAGTGCATCGCTGCACCCGCTTTTGGGCTTGAAGCCAAACTGTCTCCGGCTGCTTCCCACATATGGCTTCAGACGGGCTAGGATAAGGCTCTCCCAGATCTTGGACAGGGTCGGCAGGAGGCTGATGGGCCTGTAGTCTTCCGTCGTCCTGTTGTTGCTCTTCTTTGGGATAGGGATCACCTCTGCCATCTTCCAGCAGGCTGGGACTCTTTGGCTGAGAATGGTGCAGTTGAAGAGGGAGCAGATGGCACTGGCTACGGTGTTCCAGGTTCCCTTCAGGAACTGGCCTGGGATGTCCTCCCTTGGCGAGGCTTTCTTGTTCTTCAGCTTCCTTAGAACCTTTGCCACCTCCTCTTCCGTCGCCAGGTCCATTCTTCCGGGAGCTCCTGGGGCCTTCTCTGGCTTGCCGATTGCTGGCCTGTGCTTGGCTGCGAAGATCTCTGCCAATGCCTCAGCCTTGTCTTTCTCAGCAACTAGAACCTTGCCCTTGTGCAGGATGGCAGGGAGTGGCGGCCGGCTTCCTTGAGCCAGACGTCGTGGGAGGGAGGTGAGACATCGATCTTTTTCTGCCTGGGCAATCTGGCTGAGGGTGTGCTCCTTTTTGGCCAGGGCGATGGCGTCGCGCTTCTGGGCTTTGGCCACAATGTAGGCTCTGCGCAGGCGTTTGTCCTCTGGCTGGCGTTTGTGGTGATGCCAGGCTCTGTTGGCAGCTCTGGCAAGGTCCAGGGGGGGGGAGCAGAAGGAGCCAGAGCCGGAGCCAGAACAAAAGAAGGAACGGAGCCACCGGAGCCAAACCACCCAGAGAAAAAAGACAACGGCCACACCACGGCACCACGCGAGCAGAAGGAGCCACGACAGAGACACACGAGCCACCACCACGGCCAGCCAGCGAGCAGAAGGCGCCAGCGGAGCCAGAGACACAAGAGCCAGCCGACCGCCTACCCCGCCCAGGAGACAGCTCTCGAGCAAAGACCCGAATAGCTAGCTCTCCAAAGACAAAACAAAAAAAAAAGGAAAAACGAAGTCAACAAAGCAAACAGAGAGAAAAGCAAGCACAGAATTTTCCAAAACCAAAAACCAAAAACGAAAAAAAAAGCAATAAAAACAGCAACCAAACCTCAGATATCCAGCGAAAAAGAAAACACGCAAAAAAACCCACACAACAAAACCCAACAGAAAAAAACCAAACAAAACCCAAACAGCAAAAACAAACAAAAAAAAAAAACACCAACACAAAAAAACAGCAAAAACCCAAAAACACAAAAAAAAAAACAAAAAAAAAAAACCACAAAACCCCAAACCAACAACACACCACACCAAACAAACCAAAACACCCCACACCCCCCACACAACACCAACAAAAACCACCCCCCCCCACCCCCCCCCCCCCCAGAGCGGCGTGATGTAGGGCTGCGTCCTGGCCCTGACCAGCTTGGACTCGGAGCTTGGCACTGCTGCTTTCAGTGCGGCATGGAGCTTGCTTTCAAGGGCTGCCAGCTGCTCTTCGGGGCCTCCGTCAGAGGGCAGGCAGGTGGAGAGGGCTCGCCAGCCGCCTTCCTCGTCCCATAGCAACGCCTCTTCGGCTCTCTCCCAGCAGGCCTCCTCCCATCTCCACCTGGCTGCTGTGCGCCTTCGATCTGCTCTTCTTTCCGGGACCTGGATTGTGAAGAGAAGGGTTGCGTGGCCTTGGGCTGCTTTTTCTAGTGGGGCTTCCTGCTTGTAGGGGGCTGCTTGATGGATTTCCCGCGAACACGTGTAGTCGATGGAGCGGTTGCGATGGGTGGGGACCTGGCTTTGAGGCAGGGGCTCCAGGCCAAGGCTTCTGAGGAGTGCTTGCAGTTCTGCGGACTCTTCTTCCAGCTGGCACAGGTTCAGATCTCCACAGAAGAGCAGCGGGCCTTCTCCTTGGCTGGCGAGGAATTCTGCCAGATTTCTGAGCCAGGAGGCTGCTGTCTCTGCATTCCTGTTCATGCTGGGAGGCCGGTAGACATTGACCAGTGTCACTGCTCCAGCCTTCACTGCCAAACACTCCAGATCGCCTTTGCCAGTTCCTTCGCAGGCTGATTGGAGGCCTTCTCTGGTAGCGATTGCAACTCCACCACCACTTCTTCCTCTTCGGTCTCGTCTCTCCATCCAGAAGCTGGGCAGTTCGGTGTCTTCGCTGGCGCTTTTCACACCTGTTTTCATCTCTTGGAGGAAGATGACGTCAAGGTGCTCCACCTCAGCCAGGAGTTCCAGCTCGTTGCGTCTGGTGAGGAGGCCATTGATGTTGATGCTGGCCATGCGGATCTCCTTTTTCTTCTCAGGGATGCGGCGTGGGGAGTGGCATGGTGCTGTGGCAGTTGCGGCTCTCACTCTTAGGCCCTGAAGTGGCAGACGGCAAACCAGCTTGGGCCTGGAGCTGTCCTGCCCTTCCTTCGCTCCCTTCGCTTTTTCCGCTTGCCCTTCAGGCAGAGGCGGCGGGAAGAGCGGCATTGCACCCTTCGCTTTTTCCGCTTGCTTTTGCAGCAGAGGCGGCGGGAAGTGCAGTTTTTGGCTGGCCAGTTCAGGTCTTGTGCCTAGCTCAGCTCCCTCCGCTTTTTTTGCTTGCCCTTTGGGCAGAGGCGGCGGGAAGAGCTGCACCATTCCCTTCGCTTTTTGCGCTTGCCCTGGTGGCAGAGGCGGCGGGAAGAATGGCATCATTCCCTTCGCTTTTTGCGCTTGCCCTTGGGGCAGAGGCGGCGGGAAGAATGGCATAGCTTCCTTTGCTTTTTGCGCATGCCCTTGGGGCAGAGGCGGCGGGAAAAGCAGTTGTTCTTTTTCAGTAGATGAGCAGTGGGCTTGAGGAGCAGTGTGGAGGTTGGCCAGTGGGATGCGGCAGACAAGCTTCAGACTGGATGATGTTGCAGAGCAGGCAGTACCAGTTTGCTTTTTGCTTTTGGGGGGCTTGGGAGGGAGGGGAGTGTTGTTGGGATGGGGTCGGAGTTGGTTCAGGCGAGGGGTCACAGAAATGGGGACAAGGGGGAGTGGTTGAAGAAGGGATGGGGGTCTGGTGGTGGGGCATGGGGGATGGATGGGACAGGGAATGGCCGTGGCCATGGGGGAGGTAGCTGGTCCTGCCGGCGTGTGCTAGACCGGCGAGGACCAGGGTGGCAGCAGAGCGCTCTGCACATTGTACGGATGGAGCTGTGGGCGCTGTGGACGGCGTTGCTGTCACTGGAGGCGGTATTGCCTAGAGGAGCCAGACTCGATGGCATTGCAGCAGTTGCGTTAAGCACTTTTTTTCCAATTTTTGAGCTGGCAAGCACACTATGTAACATCGTCCTCGGCGCCCTGGACAATGCAGGGATCCCCATTCCACAGCGCAAAGTGGCTGCCCTGTTTGTGCCCCAGCTCGTCATCTCATTCCTCACCATTCTCGTCACCGTCAAGCTCTCCCATGTCTGCCCTCTCATCAAAGATGACAACTCTGGCCAATCTGCTGTCAACATCCAGTCCAAGCGTGGCGTCATAGCCTATTGTCACTGTTCTACCCTCATCTTTATCCTTTTTCTTCTCCCTTCTCACATGCATCGGTTGGCAGGCTATGCCTTGGCTTACGTGATGCATGGAGCCTGTCGATATGGATACAAGAACTTGAGATGGGCCGAGGCAGGGCGATTGGTGAAAGAGCTGTGCACAGTGGAGCCAAATGAGTCGGGGCTGAGCGAGAAGTAGGTGGCCTTCTTCCGCGACTGCTCCAAGGACTCCCTCTTCATCCTCTACCCGCCCGCCTTCAGCGACACCTACCAGCACCTTCACTCCCTCCACCACCGCTAGCTGGATGATCCCGGACGCTGGACTGAGATCACTACTACCTTCTTAGGCCGCCTATCAATCATTCTTTTTCAAATCGGCCATCTGCCATCTCCTGAGGCTATCTTTTGTCAAATATTTTTCTGGCCTACTCCCAGCCTTGGTTTCAGGCCATTGAGATGGTCGGCAAGTTGCTGGTGCGCTGCTTTAAGAGACTCTTTTTCAAAGGTCTGCAATCTTTAACTTTTTGTTTGCCTCAAACAAAAATCAAGCTAAGGTATTCTTGAGTATATCGTGACCAGTTGACTGATAGGAAATAACGCAAGCCCGGCTCAGGGTCAAATGCTTTTCGGCCTGAGCTCCACGATTAGTCACAAACAGGCCCTTCCAATGCCTAAGCTTTATTTGCCCTTTGAAAAATTCATTTTGCTCGATTCTTTAGCCAGTCTTTTCAGTTTTGTCTATGAATGTTTGCTGCCCACTTTTACAATTTTACTTTGTTGAATAACCCATTGTTTGCAAACTATGTACAAAGCACTGGATGCAAGCACAAACAATGTGTCATTTATACATTGCTACCCAGGCAACCCACTAACTTGGCAACTGTAGGAAAACCCGGGTGTTTTTCCTTACAGAGTAAGCATGTTTCATTTAGACCTATTGTTGAATATTAATTCTTATAGTATATCTTAAATACTGTTTTTCCATTCTTGTTTCACCCCTTATGAAAAATTGTTTTCTGAGGTTTCGATTCAGTAAATTATACTATTAACAAAATAAAATGCACTTTTTCGAAAAAATTTCGAAATTTGAGACCCCAATTTTCGTGGTTTTTTGATCATAAATCTGGAACAAATCAAAATTGCGCCAAGCGCACAAAAACGTCCCGAGCCACCACCTAGACGCACCTCCATGCAATATGTTAGCCAATTTCATTGAAAAACCGAGGAGTACGGGCCGCGGTACCACACACATGTATATATATATATATATATATATATATATGCGGACAGACGGACGAAAAATGGGGTAACTGTATAAGCGGGCCTTGGCTGCCCGCCGCTCGGTGCAGGGCGCCAGAGCTCCTCCAGCCTTGGGGCACGGGCGCTGCAGCCCCTACGCGTCGCCTAGCATGCTTTGCATGCTAGGCTATGCTCCGGGGCATCCGCGCCCATGCCCTACGGCCTCCGGAGCTCTGACTGCCCTGCCCGTCGCGGCAGGCGTCCTGCGGCCGCACAAAAATATGCACTTGTTTTTTTGTAAAACTTACGGAATCAAACACAATGCTTCAATAACTTGTCTTACTTAATAAGAGGAGCTGGGCACTACTACTCCACTAGTAATCCACTTGGGCCACCCCAACTGCGTCCAAACTTGGCTTTCTTTTTCTGTGTGTCTACTGGGGGTGCTGAAACAAAGTGGAAGTACCAACCCCTCTTACCCAATAACAAACTCCATTAGGGATTTCGAAAATGTTATTAAGTGTCGCATGTAAGAAGATCAAACTTGCGCCTGCTCTGGGTCAAAGTAAACTAGAATTGATAGGTGGCGGTCATTGGAAATGTTTATTTTCATTAGCTACCTACCCATCCATATAGGTCAAAATGCCATCCAGGAGCTCATACCAAGCCATCTCGAATTTTTTCCACAGACATTCCCAGCTCAATTCCTTTTCTGTACACCTGCTCTGGGTCAAAGTAAACTAGAATTGATAGGTGGCGGTCATTGGAAATGTTTATTTTCATTAGCTACCTACCCATCCATATAGGTCAAAATGCTGTCCAGGAGCTCATACCAAGCCATCTCGAATTTTTTCCACAGACATTCCCAGCTCAATTCCTTTTCTGTACACCTGCTCTGGGTCAAAGTAAACTAGAATTGATAGGTGGCGGTCATTGGAAATGTTTATTTTCATTAGCTACCTACCCATCCATATAGGTCAAAATGCCATCCAGGAGCTCATACCAAGCCATCTCGAATTTTTTCCACAGACATTCCCAGCTCAATTCCTTTTCTGTACACCTGCTCTGGGTCAAAGTAAACTAGAATTGATAGGTGGCGGTCATTGGAAATGTTTATTTTCATTAGCTACCTACCCATCCATATAGGTCAAAATGCCGTCCAGGAGCTCATACCAAGCCATCTCGAATTTTTTCCACAGACATTCCCAGCTCAATTCCTTTTCTGTACACCTGCTCTGGGTCCAAGTAAACTAGAATAGATAGGCGAGTAGAGGTTAACTAAGATGGGTTAGGTTGACAAATTACACACAACAATTCATCAGAGCAAGGCAATGGCTTCACCAGATTTAAAAAAGATATTTAACATCTTACACACTGCCAAGAAATGATAGGTACCGTCAAAGATATTGGATTTCATTAGGCTACCAGTTTCGTTCACTAATTTACTTTTTATAGGCAGTTGGTTTCATATAACTTCCATCTTAACGTTTGAACAGTAATGTTTATCCAACTTCTATTTTTTGTTTTTGAGTATAGTTTATCTAAATTCCATTATTATATTTGTACACTAGTTTATCTAATTTGACTATTGCGTTTGTACAATAGAGTTTAACTAACTTTCATTATTTTGTGTGTACAGTAGAGTTAATCTGATTTCCACCACGTTGTTTGCACAGTAGAGTTTTTTTAACTTGAATTATTTCGTTTGCATAGTAGAGTTAATGTAACTATAATTGTTATATACTTTATTGAACAGGCAGTGTGAATGAATGATAATTATCGAAAACATAGCGCCATTCCATGCACTGCCCACCCCCATGCAAATGTAGGGGAATGAAAAGACCCAGCCCAGCATTGTGCGCGGATAGAACTCTCTAGAAGGGGGCCGGGACAAAGGGGAGTGTACAGACCACACCCCTGCACTCCCCCCAGGCCCGCCTGAGTGAGCCGCTCGGATCAGTCTCTCAAATCATGCGCTTTGCAGGTCCTCCTTTTCTAGGCTATCCTCCCCACTTCAGCCCCTTATAGGCCGCTTAGCTTTTGCTTTTGATTGAGGCGAGCCCGAAAAGTTAAGGGGGTTAAATATGCAGTCCACTAGGTCTCAGAAGACAACAAAAACAGCGGCAAATAAGCGTATATAGTTGCTACCCAGTGCAGGGCCTCTCCGCAAAGAGGGCACCAGAGGAAAACTAGAACTGAGGAACTGAGTTCTCCCAGGATGAGCCAAGGGGAGGAAGGCGGAGAAGAAGAAGGTGAAGCAGCTGAGATGCCTGGCCTTGGGACTGGTGCACCCAGTTGCGATGATGAAACGGATGAGAAAATTGTGGGCAGACGGCAACCTCTGATGGAGGGGGCCAACAGCCCACCAATCTCATCGGTGGCTTGTCCATCATTCGCACCATCAACAACGTCCTCAACACCATCATCTCCAGGCACCGGTATCACCAGATGGATCCAGAAGAGAGATTGGCAGAGTGAGGAGGGGTCGCGCGTACAGCACTGCTCTCCCTCCACTTCCCCCTATCGACCCCCTCGCAGGCAGGTGAGCATCGGCTCACCCACCTACATCAGGCATGAGGAAGAAGAATCCCTGCCCTGCACTGCGTCATTTCCGCAGCTGACGCCCTACGACTGGGAGAGCATGCGCTGAGTGTATGCCCATTGGATTCCAACTCCACTCAGCGCCTCCTCCCCCTACAGTGGCCCCAATCCTTCACTGCCCCTCTGCGAGGTTCGGAATCGGTGATGATCTGGTACGACCCGGAGCAGGTCAGGCTGACAGAGGAGGAAGAGCTGCGCCTCGTTGGCCTACGCTGAAGCATCGCGGGACCCCACCGACTACGGACACCCCCAAACCCTTCCCATTTCATGCTCCCCTCCTATTTTATTGCACTTAGCAGTTCAGATCTTCAATCTTTGGTGATTTAGTCGGATCGTGGGGAGTCTGTGCTGATCAGCGTCATTTTGGACCTTGGCCATATGTCTCATTATCACTGTCTATTTAGCTCGCTCTCCGCGTCTGCTATCCCCCAGTTCCACTTAGATGTTGAAATGTAATAAAGAAAGATCGGTGGCGGACCTGAAGCACATGGCGATGAACCTCACCACCAACATGCTAGAGATCGGTTCCGGCCTTGCCAACGTCATTGAATAGCCTGTCCGACTGTCCTACCCACCAATTCCATCAAATGCAATGGGATAGCACATAACGACTTAAACCAAATCACCCATTTTGAGGTCATTTTTGCATATGAATATATTCTATGAGGTCACGATGTGCAATTTCTAGACCATGAATATATTTTACCAACTATGATTTGTCTAAAAACAATCTTAGATGGTCGGTTGGCTGCTGCCGATCTTGAAATGGACCGCGTCTTCTGATAAACTGTTCCAAATCACTGTGTTTGACAAATTCCATTATCATATTTGTTAGTTTGCTTGTGTTTGTTGACATAGTATGTATTACATTGTGATGATTCAAATAAAGAGAAATTTTTAGCTCCCTTAGTAGAAATCTTAAAAGAAAGTCACGTGATTCTCTATTCCTGTCAATGATATTAATTGCCACATGTTCTAGATTTGCTCGATGATTTCCTCTGTTAATATGCTCTCGTCCACTGGGGTTAAGACATTTGTATATTTTGCTGTATGAACCATCACCTAAGAATGCAACTTTAGGAGATGCATCAAATATTACTGAAATTGTGAATCTCCGATTCAGTGCTTTATTCTCTTAGCTGGCCTCATATTAATGTTTACACATACAATTGCAATGCCTTGGGCATAAAGGTGATGAAATTTTGTTTGATTCGTCTTATCATGAAACTACCTAGTGATATTAGGTGATAAAATTTTGGGCTTAAAAGTAATGAAATTTTGTTTGATTCATCTTATCATGAAACTACCTTGTGCTATAAGGTGCCGAAATTAACTTTTAATCACCTATCATGACATTATGCCCCCGTTCCCTATGTCACTATGGATAATGGCATAATGGCAGTGTGATTTTGTTACAGTTAGAACTTTACAAAAAAGCTAAGAACAGAAAAGAACACACACATCCCTTTCTACAAGCACCGAGTTCCCGCGTTTTCACCTAGTTTTACCTAGGGCTACTGGCCAGGCCTGGCCATGGGGCTGGCAAAGGCGCTGGGGTCTGGCGGCCACTGGCGAGGCCTGGTCATGGGTCTGGCGGGGGCGCTGAGGTCTGGAGCAGCAATTCAAAAAATTCAAAAATCTTTGACTGCAATGCTGATACAAGGTCTTTGTTGCCGTGGACAGTTGAATCACCTCAGGACCCAGAATCACAGTCAGCCCATTACACTTCCCCTATATGCCGGTTCCAAATCAGTGCTTACTTTGAAAATGGTTGAGAAACCACGAACTTACCGAGTTGAGTGACAAGCTGTCTAAGATACTAATAGAAACAGTAAGCAGTAGCAAATGAAATGTTACGAATTGAAAGAAAGACATTGGCTTTTTTGATTTGCAAGTCATTGACAGAGATTCTAAATCTGTGCTTACTATTGAAACCACAGAGTTGCCCTTTTAATTTTGAGTGACAAAATGTTATGCCTTAAAGGTCAAATGTCAAAAATTACACCTCCTCCAATTTTGTTGAAATTTTTGACCGCGGAGCGGCCCGAAGGGCCACTCCACGGTCTATAGAGGTTACTCAACTTTTGTCCTCATATATATGTATATGTTCCTGGACATGCTGGGAACGGGCGAAATCTCAACGGATTGGGACAAACTTTTTTCCTGAAAGGTAATGCAATTTTAGGAAGATCTGGAGGGGTGGAACCGGTTTCCGAGCATTCGAAACATTACTTATTTGGGAAAAAAATGTTTAAACAATGCAATATACAGTTATTGCGCTGTAGCTACTGTAATCTTGAGAATTGCACAGACAACTTGAGTTTTTTTGTTCACAAGTCGTATATAATGATTCCAAATCTGTGCTTACTTTTGAAAATGGTTGAGAAACCACAGACTTTCCTTCTTGAGTGACAAACTTTTGCGCATGACAATATCATCAATAATTAGTAGCAGCTGAATGGCTGATAATTGAAAAAAACACTTGAGCTTTTTTTGTTCACAAGTTGTATATAACGATTCCAAATCTGTGCTTACTTTTGAAAATGGTTGAGAAACCACAAACTTTCCCTCTTGAGTGAAACTTTTGTGCATGACAATAGCATCAATAATTAGTAGCAGCTAAACGGCTGATAATTGAACAGAACACTTGAGTTTTTTGTTCACAAGTCGTATATAACAATTCCAAATCTGTGCTTACTTTTGAAAATGGTTGAGAAACCACAGACTTGCCTTCTTGAGTGACTAACTTTCATGCATGACAATAGCATCAATAATTAGTAGCAGCTGAATGGCTGATAATTGAACAAAACACTTGATTTTTTTTGCTCACAAGTCATATATAACGACTCCAAATCTGTGCTTACTTTTGAAAATAGTGGAGAAACCACAGAACTAAGCGCTCCGCGGTCACCTATTGCGCTTTGCGCCATATACTTGTTTTCCTAGTTAGTGGACATCAAAGTAAGGTTGCCCGCTTAAGCCGTTTTTTCACTTTGAAGTAATTTTTTGACAAAAAAATATTTAAATTTTATGTGTTGTAGCATAGGAATAAAATGAAATAAATTCATGAAAAATCCAATTTAAATTTTCCTGTTTTCTCCGTTCAACAGTGTCATTAAAAAAACAAAATCAATATTTTAAGCAATAAAAAATTGGGCGAAATCGATGAACCATGGCGCACTCAGCCCAAAAACTCGTTAAAATCCTCATTTTGAAGGAGAGGGTCCCACTTTTATTTAAATTTTTCTTTTTGAAAGACGGATTACCCTTTTAATCCTTAATTTTTTTATTAATTTGGATTTATTTTTATGAGTATAGATCAATTTTGAGGCATACATTGCGAAAATCGGAATTCCAAATGCGAAAAAAATTTATAATTTATGAATATGGGAGAAAAACCTCCAAAAACCCACAAATATCACTATTTTTGCTAGTTTTTGGGCCACGCGCAATTATGCGCAGGTTTTTATGAGCTCTTTTTTGCATTGGAGGTTAACCCAGGTTATTACACGACTTTTGAATCTGGGGACCTTCTGTGTACCTCACCTTGTTTTTTTCTATGATTTTTTTCCTGTCCTCATGTGGCCACCCCCATGTTATAACATAGGACACTTTGGGAATTTTTAATTCTGGAACATATACCTTTTGGTCAAAAGGTTATACCCATGCAAGCTTACATTGGTAATACCTATCATTTAAAAAAAAAGAGCGGAATCGGTGATGGTGTCATTTTTGACGTTAGGCCTTTAAAAATGTGATTGGATAAATGCAGCAATATTAGCTGAACAGCTGCTAATTGTACATGAGACATTAATATATACGCCGATACGTAACCTGAAAATTAAATAGAAAACTAACACAATTTACGAATTTAGCAATAAAACATTAGTAACATAGGTAAAGCAAATACAGATAGATTGATCACAGAATGGGCTACGAATAACTTAGGCATTACGAGCCAGCTTGGTAGTAATTTGTTTGTGGTTGGTCATTTTGGCGGAGGTGTTCATTGTAAAGATCTCTGCGGTTTCCTGCATCAACTTTGATTGGCAATCCCCAAGTACGACACAGCCGATCATGCATTTCAGCAACTGGCCCAGTCTCTGGAAGAAAACGGCCTTGATTATATCGACGACATCGTCTTGCTACAGTTTGATGTCGACTAAAACGTCCACACAGTCCACGTCTTTCGTAAGGATTTGGTCGTCGTCGTTCATACGTATAAGGCCATTCATTTGTAGTTTCCGCTAACTGAATACTGTTTAATGGTTTCTGAAGGTAAGAGTAATAAAAAACTACTATGTAGCATGAATATGACCTAAATATTAATAATGGGCTGGTATGTATATCTATCATGAATCGAGTCCGATTCTTGGCTAAACATTTTCTACAGCATTATTTGTAATTTGGGTAATAAGCTTTTGTTCAGATTTGCTAGCGTCATGTAGTTAACAGAGCAAATTTTAAGCCTCCTAGTTAAGCCTTTTAATTTAGCAAAACTAGCATATCAGGTAGCTAACAAATCAGGGTCATAAAATCTCAAAGCTAACAAATTAGGGTCAAAAAATCTCACTTTCCTTGATTATGTACGTTCTTAGCAACTAAGGAAATTTAAGCTGGACGCAGGAATGTATGTCTTCACAAAGTAAGTCCACCCTATTCTTGAATGGGTCCATGAACTCAGGAAAGGAAATGATCTTTGTGGCAATGACCACTGGGTTTTGTAAACCCACTACGTGGTCTAATCGCAAGCCCAGCTCGTCGCAAATCTTCCTTATCTTCTCCACCCGGTTCTTTACAAAAACCAAAGTGGAGACTGTTTCACCCGCAACTTGCAACAGTGCAATGCGGCTATCAGAGAAAACAGCAATAGAGCTGGGCCTCCAAGTAGTTGGAAGGTGCGTATTTAGCCACTGCGCTAACTGGACTCCCTTCAATAGTCCCAAAAGCTCTGCTTTAGGAATCTCCCCTTGGAGTTTCTCTGGGTTGGCGAAAGATTTCGCCAAAAGCAAGCAAGGGGTACTACATAAGTACCGTCTTCTTCCCGTTCTACGTTCTCTTGGAAAATCTTGAAGGCTTCATCCATGGTGGAAGAGTTTACTTCCTCCTCCTTGATTCCAAAGCCTTCCAAAGAGAAGTAGTTGGCAATCTTGTCTTCTATCAAACTGTTGATGAGACAAGTCATCTGACGATGGGCCTTCTTTGACAAGGTTCCCCTCGCTGCCATTCCCCCTACCAAGGGGCCCAATGGCGTCTTGACCACCACCAAGGAGCCACTTACTGGCACCATTCAGTTGTTGGGGTGGAAAAGAATCATGGTTGCTAGATCCATCCCTTTCAATAGATGGACTCGCTGCGTTCTCGACTCCCTTGGAGGCTTCTCCCCCTCGCTAAGCTCTGGGCAGATCTGCGAGATCTTCCTCCTAGCATCTTCTTCCTTTAGCGCTAGGATTTCCAGGTCTGCGCAGACTCTTCCTTCTCTTGACCAACAAGAGAGCGGAAGGATAAAGCCGTTGGTTGACTTCATCTCTAGATAGTACTTGGTGAAGTCTGTGTTGCGAGGGGCGTCCGCTCCAAAGTAGCTGGTGGAGAAAGTCTCCCTGTCCAGGGGCGCTAAATCCAACATTTGCGCACATTCCTGGTCCATAATAGTCATAGAGGCACCAGTGTTGAGGACTGCGAAAACCTTCTTCCTCACCTTCGGGTTGGAAGGGTTGTAGATTTCAGCTACTAAGCTGAACAGGTGGGTGGAAGAAGACATCTGCCATTGCCCAGGCTGATCTGGTGTCTTCATTCCGAAGGAGGCCGCCTTGCCTTCCTTCTTGGGTCCTGGGGTCTGAGCCCTCTTCTTGAGACCTCTCGAGACTGAATGCTGAAACTTACGCTCTCCCATCTTAGTTCGGTTGGCTCCGCTTAGCCTGAAAGAACTCTGGTCAAGTTGTCCAGAAGGAGCTCTCTTCTGGGACCTTGACCTGTTCTGGTCACCTCCACTCTGCTTCGCGCAAAGTACTGGATGGTGACCTGAGCTACCGCATGATCAACTTACTGGTCTTTGACACTCTGCATAGTGATTTAACTTCAAGCAACGGAAGCAAAGACCTAACTCAACCGCCCGCCGGTGACAAGCTTGGTAACCCTTGTAAGTCCAGCATTTCTCTGCTGTATGGTTGGACTGGTTACACAAGGCGCATTGAGTCTTAGTCCCTGGTCCTGTACCAAAGGACTGAATAAAGGGTTTTGCATTACCCTGCTACCCTCCCCTGCTCTTGGCAGTTGGTGCCTTTGAGCCGCCTAGTTGTTCTGAGAGGCCACTAGCGTTGTTGCTGTGGATGCTTGCCTCTCCAACCTTTTTCTTGGCCTAGAGTGGAATTCTTCTTCGCCTCTAGGTTGGGGCTTCCCTACGACGGACTGGGCGGCCGTAGCACTCAGCTCCAGCCGTCTGAATAGGGCTAATTCTGGATGCAGCACATCGAGAATGTGGTCGAGAGTGGTGTCATGAAGTGAAATCTCCTTCTTGAGTAATTCTCTCGTCAGATGCTGTTTAAGCGGTTCGTCACATGGTTCACAACCTGAACTAGGTCTGCGTTTCGGGAAGGGACCGGGGGAGGTGGATCTGTGGCCACCCCAATGGACTTCATCAAATGTTTTCTTTGCGTATAGACAGTCCTTGTCCCCTGTCCTAAAGTAACTCCCGCCTGTCCATCAAGGTCCATCCTAGTAGCAGGTGCAGACGCTGTCTCAGCCTGCTCTGCTGGAACAATGGGAGTGGGAAGAGGTTGTTGAGCTCCCTCCGTTGTGTCTGGAGGACCTCCTGGTGGATCTCCTGGAGGATCTCTTAGAGGATCTCCTGTAGAGTCTCCTTCTTCCTCCTCCTCCTCCCTTATGGTTTCCTCTTCGGCATCTGAAGCAGGCAGCACAGTGTTGTTAAGAACAGAACTGTCTAGCTGCTGCTCCTCTGTCTCTGTTGCAGTGGGTGGTGGAGCTTCCCTCTCTGGGGATGATGTCCCAGAGAGGTTGATGGTAGGCGGAATGAAGCCTGGGTTTGGAGTTGATGTAGGTACCTGTGGTGGCCCTACAGGTGCTGTAGGTGTGTTTTCATGGTTCTCCAGCTCTGCCTCTGTCTCCTCCAAGCCTGTCAGTCTAGCTTGCAGAAGCTCAGTCAGTGACTGCTGATGTAGCTCCTCTGGTTCAGCTGGTGAGGCTTTGGCAGGAGGGGGATCTCCGCTGTTGGAGCGATGTCTGCCCAAAGTGCCTGATGATCTCCTGGCGGCTGGGAAGTTCCTCTTAAGGATGTGGCCGCCGCCAAGTGGGGCCTTTTCTGGAGGCAAGTGGGTGGTCCAAGAGCTGCCGAAGGGAACTCGGATCAAGGAGATCCGGCTCTACACTGACTCCATTATCGCCCTCCAGCAGTGCCTGAGCGGCAAGGGACCCACCGTCTACGTCCGCAACCGGGTGCAGAAGATTTGAGAGCTTCAACGAGAACTCCGGTTCACAATCCACCACATCGTCATGGAGTAGAACCCGGCGGACCTTCCTGCCTCCCAATGAATCTCCACCGCCAAGCTGCGGAACCAACGGAACCACCAGCTCTGGTTCTGCTCTTCTGGGCTCAGGGAAGCTCAGAAAAGTTCCCCAACTTCGAGCAGACTACACGAGGTCATCTCGCGCCTACACCCAAGGAGGACGCCAAAGATTGAGCAGCTGGACCCAAGTACCACTGACTGGTGAAGACCATCAGGAAGCTGGGACAGTCCAAGGGCTCCCACGGGCCCTACAATCTGCACACCGAGTCCTACTTCAATGGACGAGGCCTTCGATCCCTACTCAACGCCACAGCCTACTGCATGCGCTTCCAATGGGCCACTTGGAAGCTGCCCATTCCCTCGATGCGATCCATCACCGCCGAGGAACAGGAAGCTGCAGAAGAGCTCTGGGTCCGGTACCTCCAGAGGAAGGAGTTTTGAGACGTCATCCATGCTCTCAAGAACAAGGACCAGTTGGCCCCCAAGCACGTCCTTACCTTCATCAAGGAGCTGGACCTCTTCCTCTCCAACACCAGACTGCTGAGGTGCGGCTCATGACTGGGAAGGCTCAACCTCCCACTCGATGCCCATCACCCCATACTCCTGCCTGAGAAACATGCCTTCACGGTGCTTCTCACACTCCATTACCAACGCATGGCCAGGCACATGAAGGCCCGCATCACCCTGGCCCTCCTGCGCCAGCGGTATTGGATCATCAAAGGAGTGCGGCAGACGCAGGCCACCCTCAGACTCTGCCTTGTCTGCCGCCGCTTCAAGGCAATGCCATTCGCCTCCCCCCGCTTCTGGCCCTACCCGCTCCAGTGCTTCAAGATGCACTCGGTGAGGAAGCAGTCTTGGTGGACGTCAAGGGGCCCTTCCGCGTTATCCGGACCCTCCAGGACCCCAACCGTCCTCCAGATCCACAACAACGATGCCAGAAAGATCACACCATCAAGCAAATCGAGAAGTGCTACATCCTGGTCTACACCTGCCAAGTGACCCGAGGAGTCATCCTGGACCTGCTGCCCAACCTCGACAGGGTTTGCATCATCCAGGGTCTACGACGGATCTGTGGAAGAGTGGGCTACCCACTCTTGGTCTACTCAGACAACCACAGCCTGCTCCTCTGGGCCATGGTCACTCTCTTCAACAAGCCCTTCACCAAAGCCTCCAAAGCCGACGAGAAGGAGCTCCTCCGCTTCTTCCCAGCCAATGGAGCTTGACTCCGCACCATCCCCCCAAACCACTCGCCCTCCGCCAACATGGTAGAGCGCATGGTGGGCTTGGTGAGCAGAGTCCTGAAGAGACTGGCCGCCTACAAGACCCTTCACAAGGAAGAGATGAAGGCACTGATGCAGGAGACGGAAACCATCCTCAACTGCCGACCAATCTTCTCAAATGGCAAATATCCACAGGTCATCACGCCCGCGCACTTCCTCTACCCCCATCTACAGCTACTTCTCCCCCCCCCCCCACGGCCCAAAGACACCATCAGCAACCAGGACTTTGCACCCACCAAGCTCACCAAGGAGCTCACCCAGCGAGAGAAGGTGCTGAACGCCCTGTGGAAAGTCTTTCTCTCCAAGCTGAAGGACATCCTCATCGGCAACCGCAAGCACTACTTCAGGCCTTGTCGAGGAGAAGCAGCTTGAAGCCCCATGGAAGGAGAGCTCGTGTGGCTCTACGACGAAAACACCCCTTGCCACTCCTTCCGGATGGGGCGCATCACTGGCTTTGCCCCCACACCCAACCAGTTGGATGTGGAGGCCAACCCGCTGGTGATTGCTAAGGTCCTGACCAGCTACACCACGGCCAAAGGAAAGGTCATCTATGACACCAAAGACCACCATGTCAGGAACATCATTCCCCTCATCCACAAGCCACGCCCAGAGCAACTACCCCTACTGGAGTACTTGCCCCCCGCGGAGGAAGAGGGTGCCGTACCCAACCAACATACCATACCCGACCTCTACAACAACAGTTCCTCCAAAGGCAAACCCACAACCCCGGATGCTGACAACGCCCCCAACTCCGACACCTACTCCGACGACAACAACTCCCTCACATGGGATGACATCTTGCCAGAAGAGGAACCTCCAATCAGAGGCATCCTCAAACGACCAAAGAAGAGCTTCCATCCCCCACCGCGCCACTCATCATGACGCCGCAAGCTCCACTTCAACAACCTAGAAGAAGCCCACCTTGCCACCGAACCCACCCAAGACTTCTCCAAGACGGGACCTTGCCACATCCCCCGCAACACCTCCCAACTCCTTGCGCTGCAGAGCCCCCGCCACCAGCCCTTTGAAGGACAGGAACACCGCACCATCCCAAGGGAGCACAAAGCTCTCATCAAAGAGTGCTACCAGGACCAAGAGCAAGACAGAGAAGAAGAAGAGTGGGAAACCCAGAACCAGCTGCAAGAGGAATGCTGCTTTGACCCAGTAGAGCGGCCCAAGTTTGATGAAGTCCTCAAGCTGGATGCCATCGCCAAGGACTCCTTCCTATTTCCCAACTGGAACAAGGAACGAGACAAGTTGCCTACCACGAGTACATCCACCACCCCACCTACCACTCCGTTTGCCCCATGCTCCCACTCTGCGGCCTCTGCACCCTTGCGATGGTCTTCATGCTACTCCTTCCCGGCTCCACCGCAGACAACCTGGAGTCAGTCAAGCTCCCCGGACACATGCCCAAGCCCCCACTGACCGAGGACGTCATCAGACACCGACTACTCCAGGCCCAAGCGGAAGCCCAAGACCTTGCGAAATCACCACCCAAAGGGGTCAAGTTCCAAATCTGTCCCTGCCACCCCGGAGCCGGCAGAATCTTCACCATCCCCGAAATCCCAAGAGACTGCCACATCCCAAAGAAAGTGTTCCGCTCCTACCACCCCGCCGATGTCTATGGCACTGATGGACAACCACCATGATCTCCAGCCGTCAAGTGCAAGCTGGAGATCTACACTGTCTCCGTCAAGTGGAACTGGCCAGCCCCCTGCCAGTACAACGTCGACCTCCCCTTCCCCATCATCCGCTGCTCCATCCCTGTCCACGAGTGCATCGATGCATGGGAGACACTCAAGTTCCATGGTGCCGCATGCCCTCATGGCCCAACGACGAGGCTTCTACTCCATGGATCAGAAGGTGGAAATCACACACTACTGCTGTTGGCAGACCTTCTACTACTCCACCACCAATCTCCACCTCTACATTGGGAACATATACTCCAACCACGGATCTCTCACTACAGACCTTTGGGTGGACCTATCTGGCTGTGACATCGGCAAAGAGAGCTGTCACCCCCACCAGCACCATCGTCTGGCACGATACTCCACTCTTGGAGTACTGCCCCTTCAAACTCCTTGGCACCTACCAGGCGGACATCATCGCCCATGATAAGAATGATGAGAATTCACCTTTTCTCAACATACACCTTTTTTCAATCTTTCTAATCTCATTCTGGGCGATGGCAGTATGGATCTCCTTGGCACGGTTCCTGCTCTGGCGTAGCCTCACAATTGCCACTTGGATGACCTTGGACAGCTTCGGCGTTGTTGCTGTTTCTGCCCTTACAGGACTCTTTATACTGGTAAAATGATATGACACAATCCTGAGAAGTAAGCGCAATAGATATTCACTGTGCATTTGCTTGCTCTAGTTATTCCTGACCAACATTCATTCAAGCAAGAAGATAATGAAGACTTCCTTACCAGCACAGTCTTTTTTTGTGCTTTTTGGAACAATTGAGTGGTGAAGAAATAGGTGTTAGAGCAGAACAAGTCAAAGAAAATTCAAGGCTCTATTATGCACAAATGGATGAAAAAAATCAAGACTACGGGCCGAACATGTCAAAAAAAAGTCAAGGCTCTATTATGCACAAATGGATGAAGAATAACCAATACTACGGACCAAACATGATTGCCCATTTCTCCGCGCTCGAAAACAAAATGATGAAAAAAAAGAGTGGCATTCTTTCACCCATCCTTCCTCTAGTGCTACCACTATGTACATATGTACATATGAACGGCTTGGTAACATGGCATATCTGGTTCTGGTCCAACTTGTTTACGAAGCAGGACTTAAATTTATTGAAACAGTACCCGGATGTATTCATGTCATGTCAGATCAGAATCATCCGTAGTACCCGGACGTAAGCACGTCCATATAAAAGGTCAGTGTGCCTTGCTGGAAGCTGTTCTGCCTCCAGCAAGGACTTTTAGACCTTCTTGAGTGAGTAGGCCAACTCTGCGGAGTAGTTGTTCTCCCAGTGGTCGAACAAAGCTTTGTGCCACGTGGATGGTTTACTTTCCAACAATGCGAGGAAGGTAGAAAGTTCCGTGGGGGCAGCTGCTACACAGGTGGAGCACCTATACCCCTTAACCTGGATATGGACTACTGTGAACGCACGACAGAAGGCATCGATGTGTTCTCCTGTGGCTAGGTCACGCAGGATGTTGGAAGCATACGAAATGCCCACATTTAGGCGTTTGGCACAGCATGGCAGGAGTGTAGCTGTGGAGTAACCTGTCACAATCTATGCACCAATGAGTGGTAGGGTCACCCTCATCAGTGATTGTGACCATATTCTCCCTAATTCTTGTACGTACCATGGTAGCGAATTAGGAGAATTGAAGTAGAAGAAGTAGCAGGAAAGCTTGTGAGCAAGAAAAGTTGTGAGAGCTTTCAGATTGTGTATCTGAAATTGAGTGAGTGAAGAGTGTTTGATTGCAGTGGAGTCGCGGCGCGCCGAAGTGGTCTCCAAATTTATATCGCTATATAAATTTGAGAAAATATTTAAATGTAATGGATTTATATATTTGTGAAAAAATTTAATTTTTATAGAAAAATTAAATTAATATTTCTATATCTTTGAAAAATTTGGGTGTGTGAATAAAAATTAAATGTTGGAACATTTAATTTTTTATTTAAATAAATGATTTTATTTTTTTTCATTTTTTTAATGAATTATTGTAAAATGAACATGGTGAGGTGGACATGATGCTCAGAGCCAAAAAATTCTCCAAAAACTAGCTCAGAACCACTGTAAGTGGGCAAACTTGCCCAAAAACGGGGCTTTTAGGGAACTGCGCACCTGTCTCAAAATTAATCTCCCCAGTCTCTTGACACCAGAAAAAACGAGTTTTATTCTCTAATTGTGTTCTCCCTGGTTTGACGTTTCCTACATTAAGGTTGGACGTACCATAGAACAATAGAGTTTTATTCTCTACCTCTCCTGGAGACTGTCAAGACTGGCTATTCTTAATCTCCCTTCCCAAGACAGAACTGCGCATTGTCTGGGGCTTTTGAGCCTGTGTTTCCCCTGATTACATGCCTTTGCCATGCTCTATAAGTTTGAACGGGCTACTTAATAGCTTATTCAGGGCTCAGTATAACACTGGCAACAAATAGAGGCACTCATGGCACAAAAGGCTGGCTTTGGGCTTGGCATGTGACTGGCTGGCATGGAATGAAGAGGAAGAATAAAGAATTGAGATTATTTGGAACTCGACTGTGGTTAATAATCAGCGAGCGAGACAAGTGAGGCAGGAAGGATAAGTGATACCTGCCAAAAAAGATGAATCATGTAGGTTTTTGGCTAATAATAAACCTGAGCAGACAAATAAGCTAATTTGGCTTTTTGCCCAACAAAACGAAGCTCAGATATGTACAAATGAAAGTTTTTTCTTTCCTGGCCTAATTGCTAACAATAGTGGATGGGGAATGAGGGAGAGAATGGATGGAGAGGGGCTAGTGGTGGCGGGAGCGCGTTCGGGTGGACGGCGGGGAGTAGAAGGCCTCTAGTTCATCGGCCAGTGGCTCCTCTGCTTCTTCACGCCCGACCGACGCCTGCTGCTCACCCGTCTCCTCTCCTCCCACCTCCCAACTCTGCCTGCCTCCAGCTGCCCCTTGCGGCAGCTCCCCTGCCTGCTGTTCCTGTCCATCAGCTTGGGGTAGAGGTGGGTGTGAGGGAGAGTGGGGAGGAGTGAGGAAGTGGGGGTCGAAGTCTTCAATCACTTCCGGGACCCCATTCATGTTCCCCATGGCCACCTCCAGAACGGCGTCGAAGTCCTACAAGGCTTCCCTCTTCATCGGTTGTGAGGAAAAAATCCTTGACAACAAGACTTTTTAGGGTCCAACCACTGGCAGAAGTGAAAATTTTATGTTCCCAAATCTGCCTAAAACCTGTGTGAGGTTGAAGAGCGGAAAATGTTGTCCCAAAATTTGAAAACCGCGGCTTGAAACAAGCTTTGGTTTGCCTGCTAGAAAGCTGAACGAGTCCTATTTTTTGCTTAGACAAACGTCAATAGCAGAAAAATAATCGAAATTTTATTTTCGATTTAAGACTTCTAAGCTATTCCATTAGCAAGAGCACCTCCAAATTAGTGAATTGCCAAGGTTTGAGCTCTAAAGAAGCTAAATTGGCTGAAAAACCTAATGTCATAGGTTCGCCAAACTAAAGAATCCTATAAAAAATTGAAAAATTTCATCTCCCAAAATCGAGCTGATCTCTAGCCTGGCTTGAAAAGGGGATTTTTCTAAGCCAAAATTCGAAGAGTTTGCAGCGGAAGCATCTCTGGATGGCCAGAAAAGCTCTGACGAAGGTTCAATAAAATGACCTATACCAACGTCATTGGGAGAGAATTTAATTGAAAAATTATTTTCGATTTGCTAATTGAGATATATCCTATCTTAAAGAGGAGGTTTGAATTAGTAGATCGGCCAAGTTTGAGCTCCAACGGCTCAGAAAAAGTTGAGAACGATGAGGTTGAAAGTGGGCTATAATTCCTTTAAGAGCGCCCTACCCCGGCTGCCCACCCAGTCGGCCAATGTTTCAGAGAAATTATATAGGTCTGGGCAATTGGCCTAATTGACGGGAGGGGAAACCCTGGCCAAATCTTTGCAGAACCCCAAACGGCCAGGGTTTCCCTTCTGAAAAGCCACCCTGGGGCATAATGGAGTCACGGGCTACCGGGACCCAGGGTGGTGGCCTGGGCCAAGCTTTTCCAGGTCGCCGTAGTCAGTGGCTTCCTGGCCTTTGCCTGCCAGCAGGATCGGAACTTGGTGGACTTCGTAAGGTTTTTCTCCTCCGACCAGTCCTGGGCTTCCGTCCTGCTTGAGGGGATCATCGGCGGGTCGGACTCAGAGCCTAGAGAAGGGTGGGCTCTAGGATGAGCCTACCTACACCCTCTAACTCTAAGGCGCCCAAAAAACCTAAGTAAAATGGCTGAAACATCGGAAAGGTGAGCAGCCCAGAATCATTCTAAAGCTGACCCGAACCAAGACTAAATGACCTAATGAGTTCAAACGAACGATGATTTCTCAACCAATAAAGCCTCCCAAATGCTGCAAATTGGTGCCCTGGTGTAAAATTAACCACCGAATCTCAGATTCGCGGTACGGATTGAAGGGAAGAGGAACCAAGCTGTTAAAATCGAGGTTCAGTTGATTTTATCAACAAATTCCCCATTTTGCACCCGGCAAGCGACTATTCCTTAAATTCAATGCAATGATCCCTATTATTCAATAATTTTGGGATAAAAAAGTGTGCTGAATTTTATGGAAGGCTTAGTTTCCCGAATTTTGGAGGTCAAAATTTTACCAATGTGACACTCACAGAAGAGATTTCCTAATCTAGCGCCCAATTGGAATGTTTTCTCCCATAATTTTGGGATAGAAATTCATGCCGAATCTCATGGCATGCTTAGTTTCTCAGTTTAGAGAAATCAAAAAAAATGTACCATTTGATGGGCAATTTACCCTAATTGGGATTTTAAAAGGCTGAATTAAATGCAAACTTCATCGATTGGAGCGCGGAAGGCTGGCAAGGGGTCGGAGATGACTTCCCATCGACTCTGGTCCAGGCCCTCGAAGGGTATTGGACGGTCATCGTAGACCTTGGTCGAGGCCAAAGCCTATTGAACAGGTCCTCATTCATCCCCTTGCATGAACAGAGGAGGAAGAGAACCGCTTGCAATTGCTTGCTGCTCCCATCGACAACCCTTTTTGGGTTCGGTGAGATGGCTCGCATGTGGCGGTTTGGTTGCTTCCTGTTTGAGCTGTTCTGCCTCGCCATGGCCAGTTGTTGCACGGGTGTGGCGGGAAGTTTGGAGTTGTAGTAGTGAGGAGGACGATGGCGGGAGGAAGAGGAGTGCTCGCCGCCTCCGCTGCTCTGTCCGTCCCACACATTCTCTGCTCCCTTCCCCAACTCCGCCCCTCTTCGCCCCAGAGTCCCCTTTATCCTCTCCTCTTTCCATTGAATGGAGAAAGAGGGGAGAGAGGAACCTGGTTGAATCTGTTGATGTACGGGTCTTCTCGGGCAATTTGCTGGAGAATGGCCTCGTTGACACCGCTGATCATGGGCGAGTGCTCTGGGGTGTGAGGGGCTTGGAGATAGTGGAGGATGTCGCTAAACTCGCGCACAGACTGCCGACCCGTCTCCATCCCTTCTTTACCTGCTTCCACCTGCTCCAATTCCCCTCTTTGGGAATGAGAGTAAGATGAGAAGAGGGAAAGCCTGAACCGAGGTCTCCATGGGTTGTTTGAACTCGGATGGCTGCAAAGAGGTGTCGTTGGGAAGAGGCTGGGGGGCTCGTTGAGGGTGTGGACCATGGGCAGCGCGAGGAGGACGTGCACTTTCACCAAAAAAGAAAAGGATCAATGAAAATTCCAAGCTCCTTACCCTATATGACACCAAAAAATAAACCCTACTCAAAATATTGTGGTGGGGCCATAAAATGTTGATATGTGTCAGTCATATTATATGCGGGTGATGCGGTCATTGGGTCATGGTTCAGTGGATAGGGAACCCAGCTGCCGCGTCAAAAGCCTTGCCCACCTCGCCCTCCTTTGGCCTGGTTGTAGCCCTGACGTGATGGGAAGCGTGGATTGAACATGAATGTAGGTGGCCCACCTACAATCCTGAGCTAGGCTAGTGAAGGTGAAAGCTGGTTGAATGTGCTAGCCGAATGCAATATGCTGATAGGGTTTTGATGTGCTTGGCCCGCTGGTGCAGCCTCCTCTTCCCTCATCCTTGACAAGAGGAACAGCATCAACGATTTCACCTTCATCACGCTCGGCTTCCCCATCTGAGATCTCTCCATCAGGCATTTTAGGATGCTCCTCCACTTCATTGAACCTCTCCTCTGAAATTGAAAAGAAAGGCTAATTAAGCAGGGAATTAGCCTGGATGTGCCTTCTGGGATATCGATGGTGATGTCATCAGGATGCGACTCTTTCTCAGCAATGTTTTCCTTAGAGGATTTTTGTTCTAGAACAATTGATTGTAAATGCTAAAATGTTTAAAAAATGCAACTTTTTGACGCTTCATTTGATGATGCCAAATTTTCTGTTTTCTGTTTCCTGTCCAGCTGAACATGTGACAATATACGGAGGTTTTGGGAGTTTGAGAATGCGTTCGTCCTCAAACTCCATGGTTGATATAGCAGCAAAAGTAGGGGGTTAAATAGGGTATTAGCCTAGATTTTTTTGACAAATAGGCTCTCCAATTGATAAATTGGTCTGGGCCGCTTTTTCTATGCCACGTCAGCAGCCCAAACGATCCAATTACAGATAATATAAAGTAGAGTTGAGCATGAACACTGAACAGAAACATGGATTCGCTTCTCCAAGTCAAGCTACTCTCGCCTTATGCAAAGCTTCCTGTCCGAGGCTCACCGCATGTGGCCGGCTTGGACCTGTTCGCTGCCCATGATTATCTGATCCAGCCCAAAGGTAGCTACCGCAATTTGCAGCTTTTACTAGCCCCAAAATTCCAGGCAAATTGGTCATCCTTACTGACCTTCAAATCAAACTGCCAGAGGGAGTCTATGGTCAAATTGCGCCCAGGTCTGGCCTGGCTGTCAATTATTTCATCTCAATCGGTGCCAGAGTCATTGATCCTGATTATCGTGGGAATGTGGCTGTTGTCATGTTCAATTTCTCAGCTCAATCTTTCATGGTAAAACGTGGATGTAAGGTTGCCCAACTGATTTGCGAAAAATGTCTTGTCCCAAATGTGATTCAAGTGGCTGAGCTGGACTTTACTTACCGAGGTGCTGCTGGCTTTGGTTCAACTGGAAATTGAACAAGTATATGGCACAAAGCGCAATAGGTGACCGCGGAGCGCTTACACCTTCACATGTAGCAAAATCCATAAATTAAGGAAAATTTCTGCTGTGAGGGTGAACATTGCATCTCAAAAGGAAAAGTCTGTGGTTTCTCAACCATTTTCAAAAGTAAGCACATATTTGGAATCTTTATGTATGACTTGTGAACAAAAAAACTCAAGTGTTCTGTTTAATTATCATCCGTTGAGCTGCTACTAATTATTGATGCTATTGTCATGTGTGAAAGTTCGTCACTCAAGAGGGCAAGTATGTGGTTTATCAACCATTTTGAAAATAAGCTCAGTTAAAGAATCGTTATATTCGACTTGTGAACAAAAAAACTCCATGCACTGCGGTCAAAAAGAAAAGTTGAAAAATAAATGGTTACTAATGGAATTGAGGGTAAATCTTTTGCTTTCCATTAGTGTGAGATTATTTTCTTGATCCATGTGGTCAAAAAGCGCAGGGTATTTAAGTGAAAAGAGTACCAATACGCTTTGCGATGGCGGTGTGATTCCGTTGGGCTCTGTCCCCGCAATGAGCTCATCGATGAGTCTTTCGCCCCTGTCACCAAAGTACTCCGCTCCGAGAAGCTGACAAAAAAATTTCATGGCTTTTAAAATTTGGCAAAAATTAGAAAATGGCAATCGTGAGCGACTTGAAGTGAGAGCGTCACTTATCGATTTCGGCCAAATCTGTGTCCACAGTCTGCGTCATCTCCCGACTGAAATTTACTTCTTTAATTTCAAGAAAAATGTGAAAATAAAAATAAAAAAAATATTGGGCCCAAGGGGATTCGAACTCCCTCCTACTCGGCTGCACAATAGTACAAAAGTAGAATTCTGCGTCCAATGCCGAGCGTGCTAACCACTACACTACGGGCCCGGATGGTCACTCTGCGGTAATTAGCCACCATATTTTACCCCTCCCCTGGGCTCACTGTGTAAGCTTTTTTCCATAATAAAACGCCTAATTGAGAGTGAAATTTATTTATCGGTTATTTTTTATGTAAACTAGTAATAGAATCGATTGAATTAAGTGATTTAGAACTAAAAACATAGTATTATAAAAATAATTCTATCGAGTGAATGACTTTTCTAGACCTGATTACTTTAAAACAAAACTTGGATACATTGCATTCCAATGTCAATGGCTAGAATGTCTTTTTACAAGCATGATTAAGTAGAAAACGAATTGTAGCATTTTAAATTAGCAGAACGAGCGTAAAATATTTTATTTACATTCCATTTTCCAGTAACGGTGACAATGCCCATGGTTCAGTTTGGCCAGCTAAGTGATTGAGCAGCGTAAGTAAGTAAAAGTAATAAGTAAGCTGCTCAGAATGGGAAAGGTCCAAGGGAAAGCCCCCTCCGCCGCTTCGCTCATCATCCAGAGTCTGACATTTTCATCTACCTCTCTTCCTAGCCGACCATTTGCTTGAGAGCCCGCTGGGCAGGGTAAGGGAGGCCCTACGGGGCTGGGCCAGCCGCCCTCCGCCGCTTCCCTCATCATCAAGAGTCTGCAATTTCTCTTTCCGCCTCCTTTCCTCTACCTAGGTGGCAGCTTGGTTGAGAGCCCTATGGGCAGGGGAATGGAGGCCCAGGCAAGGCTCCCGCCCTCAAGGCTAAGAAGCGCGTCGTCAAAGGAGCCCATGGCACCCTGGCGATCTCCAGCGCCCTCAAGGCTAAGAAACGCGTCGTCAACGGCGCCGAAGGGGCCAGCGCCAGCCCGCCCCAAGCTCCTCGCCCCTCCTTTGCCAGCCTCATGGAGCTGGCAAAGGGTCCTTTGATCCTTCCCTCTCTATGCTCATTCAGTCTCTCTTTCGTTTCAAGAGAACACTGCTCCCGGCACCTGCGCCAAGCCCCGCAAGGGGCCCAAGGTCGCCACCAACCCGGCCTCCACTCCCGCGCCCATCCCACATCGCCCAGCGGGCTATGCAAAGGAGGCCAAGGGTTCTAGCTTTGTCTCTACTCTCCTCTCACATTTCCCACCCCTTCTCTCACTCAGAGCTCGAGGAGTACTTGGGGAAGCTGGCGCTGCGCCCCGGCCAGGCTCACCACCCGCCTCCCACCAACCGCCGCGGGCCGCTGCCCATGAGCCAGGAGGACATGGACCTGGTGGAGGGGCTGCCGGGGGAGATGAAGGAGAAGGTTGCCCACCTCGGCTACCCCGTCCGGGAGCTGCCCATCACAGCTCCGCCCGTGATGCCCATGGCCCCGCTGCTGGTTCCCCTCCTATCCCAGTCAATGAGGGGAGAGAAAGGTTGATGTGTGATAGCCGGCCTGGGACCAGGGTCCGCCTCTCCTGGAGCACCTGGCGATGGTGCAGGCGTACGCCGGGTTCAAGGTGGGGCAGGCCAAGCTCCAGAAGAACTGGAGCAAGGCGGAGCAGAAGCACACAGTGCGCTTCTGGGAGGTGGTTGAGGCGGAGGCCCAGGAGGACCTGGAGGGGGTGAAGGCGGTGCGCTACGCGGCCGCCCGTCGCCTCAAGCGGCTGGCCGAGGCCGGGAAGGCCAAGGAGGCCAAGTAGGGCGCCCAGTAGGGCCTGTTATGTAACAAAGGCCACTCTGCCCCTGGCCACTCTTTTAAATTTTGATGTATTTTGGGGCATTTTGATGCAATTTTAGAGCCAGTCTTGCTAGCGCGACACCGCGAAAAATACCCAAAAAAATAGCATTAAATTAAGCTTAAAAAGAAATGAAGGCAACTTACAATTCGTGTCCTTGCTCTGTGTCTTTCTTGAAGAAGGTGCAGATTAGTTGAATGAAATATTTCTAGAAAATGGGCAAGTTCAAAAAAAGTCGAAAATAGACTAGAAAAATACCTTGTCGATGTTTTGGTTGTAGATGTACAGGACGTCCCAGTGAGTTTGCTGTATTCGAAGCAGATTTGCGATCAAAATTTCCATGTGCAGAATCTCCCTTTGAAAAAAATAATTCTGAAAATTTAATTTTAAATAAATTTTAAAAAAACTCCTGTCCGCCGATGTAGATGTGGTTGAACTTGGCCTTGTAGCCAAGGTACTTGGTGGCGCTCTCACATTGGGCGATGTCCGTGAACTTACAGTCCATGAGGAGTATGCCGAAGACTTGAGCAGGCTTTCGGATGAGGGTGGAAAGGGAAGATGCTGAGAGATGGCAGTCGTTGAAGAAAGTCAGCTTGCCCGCAAAGTTGCTCGGTATGTTAAAGACCGCCCGCAGCCTTTCCAGTGAACGTGAATTCTCCCTGAACCCTTCTATGAACACTTGTTTGAAAACAAGTGATCGGAAAAGCCTTAAAAATAAATTTTAAAAAAATAAATAAGAAATAAAGCCCAACTGGATTGTCAGTTTGTTGTGGGTGATGATGTGGACGTAAATCACCCCTTCCGATGTCACTGTCTTTGACACTGAGCAGGAAGCTGGAGGAATGCTTGCATACAGTGGCCTCAGGCTGTAATAAAATGAGAAAGTTTGGAGCTTTGGAGAATATAGGACTCTAACTCTGAGCCGTAAGGAACGAAGAATTCAAGGCGGACTGTTTCTTCGCAGGGTGTGATTTTGAGCTGATCAACTTCGACCTGTAAGTGGCCATATTAATATTTTCAATATTTCAATATCAATATCGCCACTTACGGTCGGAATCTGGTTTTTAGGGCACTTTAGGAAAAGTGGCTCTCCTGACGTAGGACAGCGCATGTTCTCAAGGAACATGTTGGCGACCCTCTCTGCTGGGATGCGATCAGAGGGGGTGGGTGGATGGTTTGCTGGTAAGATAGAAGAGCATCCAGGGAGGGGTGCGTCGGGTGTGGAGGGGGGATGGGAGAGAGGCGTCTCAGATGAGAGTCTGCCTGCCTGCGTGAGCCTCTCTGCTAAGCCGCTTGGCATGAAAGCATAGGCAGGGAGGTGTGTGGGTGGAGGGGGTATTCTGAACTCTACCTTTCTCCGTGCAGCGGCTTTCCGCTGCTTAGGCCCTGGCCGACTTCTCTTCCGCCCCCCTCTATAGGGGAGCACATAGGGGTCCAACCTCCCCGAATCCCCCGTGTCACCCTCATCATCCAGAGTAATAATTTCGGGGGCGATTGCCCCTGACGAGGATGGCAATGCGGGAATGGGTCTTTGAGGTTGGGGAGGATGATGTAGAGGTTGTTGGAGCTGCTGGTGAGGAGGGTGTTGAGGAGGATACTGGGGAGGGGGCTGTTGAGGAGGGGGGTGTTGAGGAAGCTGCTGAGGAAGCTGCTGAGGAGGAAGCTGGTGAGGAGGAAGCTGGTGAGGAGGGAGCTGGTGAGGAGGAAGCTGGTGGGGAGGAAGCTGGTGAGGAGGATGTTGAAGAGGGTGGTGAAGAGGCTGTTGAGGTTGATAAGGGGCGTAGGCATATGCACCAATCTGCATCGGATGGAGCATTTGAGGCTGAGGCGGAAATTGGATAGTTGAATAGCCAAGCATAGGCGGATGTTGGGGAGAGAACATTTGGGAAGTGGAAAGAGGGGGAGGAGTGGAAATTGGAGGATTGAGAGGAGGTGGAGGAGCAGGCTGAGGAGGAGGCGGGGGAGCAGGCTGAGGAGGAGGTGGGGGAGGAGGAGGAGGGGGAGGAGGAGGATTGGTAGGCCACGGGGGAGGCTGAGTAATGGGGGACGCGTCTGGATTTCTTCAAAACACGCACTTTGGCTGATAAAGAGAGCGGCAAAGTCTACCTCACAAGATTGTTGATCAGCTCAGAAAATTGGTCAGATGGAGTTTGCGATTGAGAGAATGAGTCTTCAAGTGGATTATTTCCCCGCAAAAATCCGCTATCCGCCATGCTGTTGCAACTTGTTGCTGTGTGCAAGCGCTGTGTGGCACCAGGCATTCATTATCCGTAAATCACGCACCATGCCAAAATAGGGAATTATTGCCCTCTCCTACGCACCATCCATCACCGTTAAACTAGACCTAAATTATCCACTGACAGTCTATTTGCTCAGGCAAAGACAGACGAGCAAAGTGTTCCCAATTTGTAACCTACTGACATGATAAATGGAAGTGGATGGCGCAATCGGAAGCTTGGATTTCGCAATCATGGGTGCAAAACAGAAACTAGTTTTACCAACTAGCAAAACAGAACTGTGACATTAATTGACGGTGTTATAAAACGGCTGGCTGAGGCCACATTTACCACTCTCAGTCATGTCTTCCTCTGGGAGTAGCTCTGCTCAGGGGACCACTCAAAGCCGCCCCCTTCATGGGTCAGAGTGCGATCCTTGTGCACGCTCCTCTCTTGAACGGTTTCACGGCTGAGCCTTCTATTAGTAATATAAGGTGAAAGTAATTTTTAGACTCTACGCTGAATGGCTAAACCTCTCAGTGGAAAAGCTTGAGGCTGAGAAAAGTATGTTTTGGGGACTGCTGCTTGAGAACATCCGAATAAGGAATAGAGTGCATCAGCTCGAAACTTTTCTCCCTCCTGAGGCTAGCCTATTTCTGGTTTTTTTTAAGCACTTGATTATTACCAGAATTATGTACGGGTGGTTTAGGAAGTGGAGACGTGTGAGCGGAGTGAGGTGGAGGAAACTAGGGTGACGACGAGTAGGATGGAGCAGAAGAGGAAGAAGCTTAGGAAGAGGGGAAGGCAGGAGCAGAAGCATGCCCCAAGCATCGAGTCTTTTTCTTCTTCAGCCTCGACAAGGCCAAGTACCAGCGCGGCAACAGGCGGTGTAGATGCGGCCAAGAAACTGGCTAGCTAAAATTTTGAGAAATTTTGAAAATTTTCAAAAATTTTTAGGCCATTGTCAAAAGCGGACATCACAAAGGCCTTGTTGGGCGTGTACTTGGACGAGGCTCAGGGGGCAAAGTCGTGCTAGAAGACATTTGCAACGCGCGTGTTTTTAGCATTGCTGACAAGCATGTTTTATTTGCTTAGGGTGGCTCTTTGGTCTCATAAAAAAGTTCGGGCAGTTTCTACTCAGACATTCTTCCCCATTTTTGAGGTTAATTTGGCTATTGTGATTCACTGTACATTGTTCTCTGTACATGTTTTATTTCCAGGATCCAACCAGTAATAAAATCCCAGTTGACGATAGTGCTAAAAGTAAAAGAATTTGGGCTTTAGAAGATAGGGTTATCAAGCTTGAAAATGAGCTAAAAAACTATAAATTCGCCTTTGGTTTGCTCCGTAGAAGACGATGTATTTGCAAAGAAGTAATACCGAGACTTTATGTTTGACTTAATATTCTCTACAAATTCCAAAAAGAGCAGGTTATTTAATTTTTGAGCTAAACTCAAACTAATGAAATTAGTTTTCAGGGTTCGCGTTTAGTAAAATGTATGGACTTATTTTCGCTCGACGACCCAGTTCCCACAAAAAACTATCGTCAAGAGCGACTTATTTCACCATTTAAAGTTGATTTTATTTAAAAAATAGTTTAATATATATCTAAATTGCAAGGCTTTGCTGCGAGGGATGGAGATGTGGGACTGGGAAGTGAGTGCGGAGGCTTATTTGTATGATTCTTTGACTTGTGTTTCATGGTTCAGTAATGCTAGAAATGCCTTCCCTGTCCCAGAGCCTTCAACCTCTTTGGTTATTAAGCCCCATGATCGTCCGTATAATCCCAGAGTCTATCATTTCTGTGGTTCTTAGTCCCATAATAAATGGTTGAATGAGGTAAAGAATAATGGAAATCTGAAAGCATGCAAATGAAAATGCTTTAGCGTACTGGGAGGCTGGTTAAAATGACTCGCACATAGCAAGAAAAAATGGTGTTGCCTCCCCTCTCCAGGTGCTTCCTTTGTAGTTACATTGAGGAGGGTTTGAACCCAGCCCTCATGGGTTTGGGTCAATCAAACAAACCACTTGACCAAACACCCAATGGTTATTGAAATCTAAATGGGCATTTTAATTATGCAGTCAATTATCCCTTTGCCTGGCAACTGAACTCTTTACTGTTGAATGATTGAATACCTACTATCGTCCATTGAATAGAAGTGGAGAAGAAGAAGGAGAAGAAGTTCGGACAAATGGTTTTGAGTGATTTTCCCAAGCATTCTGATTCTTTTTGGCAATTACTCGCGAGTTTTGGTTAATTTGACACTGCTCTTTCCAATGCAAAAGGAATCAAAAAGATTGAAGCTTCCTCTAAGGTGCTCAAGCCTTATCAAAATAGAGATCTAGCAATAACCCCCAAAACATACACCTGGGTCAAAAAGAGGGGCTAGGTGCTGATGGTCACTACGCTCCCTTGCGCCAGCCCAATATAGATAAGAGATACTTGTTGGGTTAGTATAACCCACTATATAATAATTTGATCCACTTCATACAGGGGCAAGGCCCCCATGCATGGCGTTGAAGAGGACATTGGTGATGATCTGCTTGTTCACCACGGCCTGGTGGAATCCCATGGAGACCAGCTAGAAACAAACGGGTGCCAGAATCATAAGCTACGTCCAAATTTACCTATATGATGTTATTTGTAGGCCAAATACCCTTTAGAATGCCTCAAGACGAAGTTGGTGATGACCTGCTTTTTACCATGGCCTGGTGAAAGCCCATGGAGACCAGCTAGAAACAAACGGATGACAGAATCATAAGCTATGTTCAAAATTACCTATATGATGCTATTTGTAGGCATGATGATGCATGCAGCAGCAGCACCTGGAAAAATTTCAATTCATTTCATTCCCATTTCAGGTAGGGCAAATCTCAGTTTTGGCATTGCATTTCCAGGTGACTTTCCAGGTGCTGCTCGAAATGAAATGATAGTGAAATGAAGTGAAAAGCTATTCGTTTTCATGATTTTTTCCTAACTTTTCTTTTTGTCAGCAATATTGAAACAGCAAAAAGTGCGGCAACATAGTTGAAGCATCATGAGACTGTGAGACATCTGAAAGCTAGTTGCAACTATCGAAAAGCCACTGATTCCCCGCAAACATGACCTCGCTCTGGACAGACTTAGCATTGAGACGATTGCGGAGGCCATTTAGAAGCTTCCTCTCTTCCCCTCACACCCAGGCCTACTGCTTAATTCCCATTCCAATCTTGTCATTCCAACATTCTAGTTGTTCCCGTTTCATAGTCTGGCTTTCATGTCTAAAGTCTCATGCTTTTGCAAGGTCGAATCTCAGTCTTTTTGAAGCTTTGCAGATGATTCAGATGTAGTAGTCGCATGATTGTTGCTCAATCACTTTTTGGTGCCTTGTTTTGGTGAAGTGCCACTGCCTTTTTGCTCAGAAAATCGGGACCTGAAGAAAAGTATGGAGTAGCACATGGAAATGAAATACATGGAAAATGGAAATGGAATTTACCCTCCGGAATTTCATCCATTTCCATGCATTTACGAAATGGAAATGGAAATGCCCACCTAAATGCGAAGCTCATTTTTAAATGAAATGGAATGCTAATCACTGTGATGATGAGCTGCTTGTACACCATGGCCTGGTAGAAGCCCATGAGACCAGATTTGCACCTAGGGTTGTATGGTATCAAATCGTATCTTGTTTGAGCCTGTTTCATATCTAGGCTCAAAATTAACTTAAAACATCACCACTGGGCAGCATAACCTTTCTTAGGTTTCTTACAAGACATTAAGGCTCAGAAATAATCAATTTTTTTTCTACGTTTAATCACTTTTCAGATGCCATTTTTGGCATAAAGGAGGCCAAAAATCAAAATTCTGAGGGCCTAATGTCACCCTCCAGGCTCGATATACTATAGTGACGTTGAGACTGGAGCCCCAGATATTGCCAATCCCCATGCCGAGCAGAACGTATGGTGGACAGCGGACGGTGGATGTCGGATGGCGGATGGCAGACGGATAATGGACGGACACTTTTTGAAGTTTTTTGGCTCTAACTTTTCCAATTCTCAACCAAATTTGGCGTAATTTTTTAAGAAAGCTCTGTGTTTGCTGCATCCACTGAGCCTACTGTCAGTTCTGTAGAAAGCCCACAAAATTAATGACATTGATTCATATTTTCAAAATCCGTAATAGGGTTAATCCGTGGCTAAGAGGTGACCGTGCTTACGCTCTGCTTGCACGGCCCCAATTACTGTGGTGTTGAAACACCATGGTCATGAACCGTCGCGGGGATGAACTGTCGTTACACAGCCAGCGTCTAAATGAAACATGACACATTTTTCTGCTGTGAGTGGCAGTTGCCATGCATTTAGGAAATCAAGGCCAGTCTAGAGCTGTTTCTTGTGAGCCCGTTTTTACTGATCAAGATTTTGTCATGTATTTAGACACCAAACAATGTTGCGAAAGAACAATATTTTAATATTGTCTTGTATTGCGAACAGAATTCACTGATCACACCCAATGGCACCGAATTTCATAGGGGCTGGGGTTGAGACCAGTGCAGACCAGATGGCGGCTTCCTTGGCATGACAAGGTGTAGTTGTGACGATAGCTCATTCCTGCTGCGGTTACCTGCAATTGAGCTCCGCTTACTGGTGAAAAGCAAAAATTGTAACGCAATCAAACGCTTATCACATTCCGATTGTGAATCAATCGTTGTTTCGTTTGGCCAGGAATTAAAGTGATTTTTTTGTTTGCAAATAGAATATCGTAGAACACCCAAAGGTACACACGAGCATTGTTCGAAATCGTAGCAACACCTAAAATATTTTCCAATACCTCATTTAGTTAATGTATATGATGGTTAAAAAGACTGACAATAAGGAAATTTTATGGATGCTCCTTGCGCAATTAAAGATCCAAGCAAAAAGGCAATGCTCACCAAACGACTAGCATTGTTAACCATGTTTAAGCAAGGTAATGCGACTGACTAGAGTTTCAAAGCCATCGAATCATGTAATGATGAATAATGAACAGAATAGTGAATAGTGTCTAGACGTTTTGCGTTTGAATGGTTGCGTTAGTTTGGCAAACAGTCGATAATGGTATTTGTTCTTTCCTTTGGAAGTCAGTAATATTTACATCTCCGTTTTCATCATCTTTAAGAAAGCTTAGGGGGTTAGGGTTATCCTTTCCCCGAGTGTAGCCACGAGGGCATGGGGATAGAAGGGGAAGGGGGAAATCAACTTTTCGTCCTCTTTCACATGAGCATGCTTAGAAGGCTGTACAACACAGTGGGGGCCGGGAAAATACGTACATTGGTCGAGGACCATCTTTTTGACATACTGCAAAAACACCCACTTTCAACAGCTCATAGCTCCGTTTCAGGTAGAGCTAGAGGGCCCATTCGACCACTATTCGACGTGTCTGGGTCTCAGCTTTCCAATGACAATGATGGTCTCCAATTGGCTCTACGACAAAAACAGCTTGAGTAATGGGCAATTTTCTGACAGTCACTTTTGCCAAATCTGCCATTTTTCCGCGTTTAGGGGACCATTGCCTGGCTCTGGGACTAGGTGTGGGGCTGAGACTTGGTGCGTTTCTTAGTTGGGTGATGGGTGACAGGGCTCAGGAATTTGCTGCAGAGTGACTTTGCCGCAGAGTTTTTGAAGCCTTGTAGTTTTCCCAGCGACCGATTGGGAGCTGGGGCAGTCAGTTCCAGAAGTCATCAACGACCCCGGCGTCATGCTACATACTACCAGCAGCATTGGGCGTCAACACAAGAACTACAGAGAAAAACCCCTCCAAAAAACTCTGCGGAAAAATACTCTGCGGCAAATTCCTGGAGGCGGGTGACAAGGTCCACCTGTCAGATGGGACCTAGGACGAGTTTGAATTTTCACCTTTTTTTGAGATACAGTAAAATACGGATAACAAAAATTTTGAAATTTTCACCCCAAACATACCCAGATGAACTGGAAATCGAGTAAGGAGCCTGGCAATATGCGTATCACTGCAAATGACCCGTAAGTTCAAGAGTTATGACAATTTGAAAATTGGATTTCCTGGACTTTTCCTTTTCTAGCCTACCAGCAATCTTTAGAGGCCATCTATTGGGAAGCAAAGGGTGGGGAAACCTAAGGGGGGTGGGACGGTTGGACCAGGGGGTTAGGGCTATCCCTTCCCCGAGTGTAACCACGTCAACTTTTCATCCTCTTTCACGTGAGCATGCTTAGAAGGCTGTACAACACAGTGGGGGCTGGGAAAATACGTACATTGGTCGACAGAGATTGATTTTGGAAACTATGCCTTGATAATAGAAAGAAAGCAAAATAATGAGAAACAATTTGTGAGTGAACTTCACCCAATTTTAGTCGCGTAACAGTGGTTAGTTTTTTGGACAAAGTAGCGTAATTGAAACGATGATTTTTTCCAAGAGTGCCCACCTAGTGCCCTCTAGGAATGGCTGGCACATACCGTTACCTCCCCTGCTTTACCGCGACCCGGTTACCGCGACCTTCGCCTCCATAGAAGTATTCGATGTCTTCATAGCTCCAACTTCTTCCTTCTTCATCTACATCAACGCTCCCAAGTAGAATACTGCGACAAACTTCCATCTACTACAGCTCCGTTGCCCTCTAGAACTGTCTTGAAGAGACTGGCTAGACAGGTCACCAAATCCTCTCTTTTGTGAGTTGCAGAAAAAAACTGAAATGAGCCGGAGAATGTCGTTTCTGGAAGGGGGCAACCAAACAGACTTGGAATTCTATGGAAAGGAAAAGCGACATGATAAGTGCCTGACGCTTGAACAAAAGTAGGGCCAAAAAATTCCAGCCGCTGCTGTGAATATGCGCTGAAATCTTGAGGGGATTGCGGTACAAAGAAAATGGAAATATATTGGACCCATTTTCGGTTTTCATGTAGTCCTAAATTCCATGCCTGGCCTGACACACAAATCAAAGCAGATGCATGACGATGCATAACCGCAAACCACATATCATGCAGTACACCAAAACCAAAATAAGTCTCCCCGCATCTCTAGCTGAAGCTCAGGCCTCAGTTAGGGCCACGGGAACCCCCACACGTTCCTGCTTTAGGCGGCCAGGAGCGACGGGACACACTGCCGCCACGGTAACCAAAAACCTAGTCTATGGGAACACGACACACGCTATACCCAGGACAATTTCAGCTCCCCAGCACCCTACTAAGGTAACACCCGGGTGGCACTCCATGACTGATTTTAAAAGGGATTTGGTATTCGGATTAGATGGACACGCTCTGCAGAATAGACTAGAAGAGGGAAGGGAGGAAGGGGAAAATTTCAATAGACTGCCAAAACTTTGTGGACTATGTGGGACATGCGAAATGTGGACAATAGGCTGCTTCTATTCATGACAAAGTCACACCAATAGTAAAATTAAAAGCAAAATTAACCGGGAAATCGGGTGCAATACTAGAAATGTTATCTACTGCCTCGAATGCACAGAACCAGGCTGTAACATGAAGTATATAGGGATTACACGACAGAGGGTCAAAGATAGAATGGGGGAACACAGACGAAACATAAAGAAAGGAGAGAAAGAGACAATTATTTACAAGCACTTTTCACGGGCGCATGACTCAGAAGTGTTACCTACTCTTTCTGTTCTAGAGACGGTCGACGACAGCTGTACGCAACGACAACTGGAGGAGAAGGAAGCAGAGTGGACACGGTGCTTGAGCCTTGAACACAGTTTGGCCCTGGGGGCTTAACACCAACATACAAGGATCAGGAAATATCACAGACAGCACAGACCCGGCAGAACGAAGAAACCCACCTTGGTTCAAGATCACAATGAAGAGAGGAGTACAAGAGGAGAACAAACGAAAAAGAGGAAGTCGTAAAAGAAGAAAAGAAGGCGGAACACTCACAACAGATGCAGACTTCGTCAGACTAGGTCAGTACCTATTCATGAACAGATTCCATACTATGGCCCAATACAATGCACTAAAGTCATTGAGAGACACAGAACTTAAGAACTTAGTAAGGATACTACGTAAGGACTGTAGTGAAAGTGGCTTCATAAAATACCAGCTTGCTAGCAGCTACGCCACATCAAGGATGAACCTACTGGAAACAAGACAGAAAAAGAAGAAAGAAATACCAAAACGATCGATTATGGAGCCCTACAGCAACAAATACAGCACAGGGGTAGGAGGGGCAAGAATACTAAAGAAATATGCGGACAGAAAACCTGCGATACTAGAAGAACTGAAGAACACGAGGATCACGTGGAAACTTCCGGAGCAGCTAGGCGGAACAGTACTGAACTACAGTAGATTCCTAAAGAAACTAGACATGACAGAACTAGAAAAGATATCAAGAGGAAACTGCAAATGCGGCAGAAGAGACAGATCAATAAAACCTGAGGGGCACGTATTAACTGGCAACCTCGATTGGCTCAATATCAAACTGAAGACGATGTTTGAGAAGGGTTTGAAATATAGGCCAGCAGACGGGTCAGGCTTGGATGAAGCTTGTCAGGCGACTACGCATACCATGAATATGTTTATATACGAGCTCCTGGAGGGACAACATATCACAGAAATAGAGGCAAACACTGTCTACTCGGACCTTTGGGAAATTTTAGTAGGGATAAGGAATAGAGTTAAGGGGAGTAGCCGAGGAAACGAGGTGAACAAGAATGATGAAGAGTACAAATATCATTTAAGGGAACTGCTTAGGGACTATGTCATCACCCCAGTAGACAAGGCTTCAAATAATTTAGCGATTATTTGCAAGAAGGAATATTTAGCCATGATGAATAAAGAAATGGGAGTGGAAATAATGAATGATGGGTCTTTGAGAGCAAACGGGAACAGAACATATACGCCTTGGACTAGGGAATCCGAAGACAGACTAATAGCAAGACACGAAAACATCTTGGAAGAATTGGGACTAGGCGAACTGGAGGAGGGGAATAGAACTATCCCTGTTATATGGATGGCTCCCAAATTCCATAAGTCTCCGATAGGAGCAAGATTCATAGCTGGAGCTAAACACAGCAGTCTCAATGTCCTAGGAGTTGAGCTAACAAACATTTTGAAAATAATAGGAGGACATTGGGGAAGATATTGCCGAAATATAGGCGAAAAGAAGGGAATAGACATTTTTTGGAGCATTAAAAATAGTGGGGAAATCACAAACATCATCAGAACAGGAAAGGGAAAACCGAATCACAACATGTGTACCGCAGATTTTAGTACACTATTCACGGCATTGGAACATGATCTAGTACTAACAAAATTAGGAGAAATAGTTAGCATTATCTTTCGAAAGAACAAGTACATAACAAAAGGGAAATATGGCTATATGCATAACAATGAGGACAGACGCAACATAAGCTTAGGAGAACAGGAGGTAAAAAATATGCTGGAGATAGTAGTCAATGAGGCGTACGTGACGTATGCAGGAGTCATATTCAGACAGACAAAAGGAATAGCAATGGGGACAAGTTGTAGCCCCCTTGTGGCTGATCTGGTACTGTCAAAACTTGAGTTTGATTATCTATCAAAACTGGAAAATTTCCACATATCCAAAAAGCTGAAAGGGACCCAAAGATACATAGACGATATCTTGACATTCGATGGCACAACACTGAAAACAGCTGCTTCATCCATGTATCCGAAATCGCTGCCTCTGGGATATGACTATCCAAAAAACGGAGCCCTTCCATTCTTAGATCTATCACTGAACACAGAAGATACAGGGAGAACTATATATGACAAACGGAGAGCATTCAATTCTCATGTCATCACAATGCCTGAGAAATCAAGCAATCAGCCAATAGAATTAGGTTTAAACACTTTCTATAGCCAAATAATACGGTTTTGTCGTCTATGCACCAAATGGGACGAACTAAAACACAATACCAGCAAACTAGTCAAAAATATGCTAGGCAAGGGATACACACGGGCAGAACTTACAAACATTGTTAAGAGACTGAATGAATCATATCCAAATATTCTTACTACAACAGATAATGGAGGATTCAGGCAGTTCAAACGTATCATTTACAATAATTAAACAATTATTTTTAGATTCATTCAGGAGCTTAAGGCGAGAAGACGAGCAAGAAGATTAGATCAGCACGACAGGAGAGAGGGGTACACAAGTCAAGGGCGATCGACGACGGCAAACGATTCAGTGCGCAGGGAAAGAGCACAGTTCAACATATTCGTTTGAAGGTAGAGGATGAGCCTTTCGATTTCTCCCTGCGCCACTCGATATGATGTGATGGGCATGCGCTAACTGTGCCTTACAGATCAAGAAGCCACATCAACGGAGCAAGATTAGGATTCCATTCAACTACCATTGATTTCCATTCCTTTCACGTCCGAAGTTGATACGAGTAGATTCTAAAATCCAATTTCCATGTGCAATATAGCGAATTTTCCATTTTTTAGCCCTTGTTCACAATATACAAATATATATGTGAATATAAATTTTATATTCATTAAGAATTATGAGAAATGATGAATAAGAAAAATATGCCACAAAATCAACTCTTAATTACCACAGAATATTCGAATCCAGCTTGATACTAACATCCTTATTAAATCACACCAGGTTGCGGACAGTCCTGCCGCGTGATCCATGCGAGGGACTGAAGGTTACCACGACCTTCGCCTCCATAGAAGTCTTCGATGTCTTCATAGCTCCAACTTCTTCCTTCTTCATCTACATCAACGCTCCCAAGTAGAATACTGCGACAAACTTCCATCTACTACAGCTCCGTTGCCCTCTAGAACTGTCTTGAAGAGACTGGCTAGACAGGTCACCAAATCCTCTCTTTTGTGAGTTGCAGAAAAAAACTGAAATGAGCCGGAGAATGTCGTTTCTGGAAGGGGGCAACCAAACAGACTTGGAATTCTGTGGAAAGGAAAAGCGACATGATAAGTGCCTGACGCTTGAACAAAAGTAGGGCCAAAAAATTCCAGCCGCTGCTGTGAATATGCGCTGAAATCTTGAGGGGATTGCGGTACAAAGAAAATGGAAATATATTGGACCCATTTTCGGTTTTCATGTAGTCCTAAATTCCATGCCTGGCCTGACACACAAATCAAAGCAGATGCATGGCGATGCATAACCGCAAACCACATATCATGCAGTACACCAAAACCAAAATAAGTCTCCCCGCATCTCTAGCTGAAGCTCAGGCCTCAGTTAGGGCCACGGGAACCCCCACACGTTCCTGCTTTAGGTGGCCAGGAGCGACGGGACACACTGCCGCCACGGTAACCAAAAACCTAGTCTATGGGAACACAACACACGCTATACCCAGGACAATTTCAGCTCCCCAGCACCCTACTAAGGTAACACCCGGGTGGCGCTCCATGACTGATTTTAAAAGGGATTTGGTATTCGGATTAGATGGACACGCTCTGCAGAATAGACTAGAAGAGGGAAGGGAGGAAGGGGAAAATTTCAATAGACTGCCAAAACTTTGTGGACTATGTGGGACATGCGAAATGTGGACAATAGGCTGCTTCTATTCATGACAAAGTCACACCAATAGTAAAATTAAAAGCAAAATTAACCGGGAAATCGGGTGCAATACTAGAAATGTTATCTACTGCCTCAAATGCACAGAACCAGGCTGTAACATGAAGTATATAGGGATTACACGACAGAGGGTCAAAGATAGAATGGGGGAACACAGACGAAACATAAAGAAAGGAGAGAAAGATACAATTATTTACAAGCACTTTTCACGGGCGCATGACTCAGAAGTGTTACCTACTCTTTCTGTTCTAGAGACGGTCGACAACAGCTGTACGCAACGACAACTGGAGGAGAAGGAAGCAGAGTGGACACGGTGCTTGAGCCTTGAACACAGTTTGGCCCTGGGGGCTTAACACCAACATACAAGGATCAGGAAATATCACAGACAGCACAGACCCGGCAGAACGAAGAAACCCACCTTGGTTCAAGATCACAATGAAGAGAGGAGTACAAGAGGAGAACAAACGAAAAAGAGGAAGTCGTAAAAGAAGAAAAGAAGGCGGAACACTCACAACAGATGCAGACTTCGTCAGACTAGGTCAGTACCTATTCATGAACAGATTCCATACTATGGCCCAATACAATGCACTAAAGTCATTGAGAGACACAGAACTTAAGAGCTTAGTAAGGATACTACGTAAGGACTGTAGTGAAAGTGGCTTCATAAAATACCAGCTTGCTAGCAGCTACGCCACATCAAGGATGAACCTACTGGAAACAAGACAGAAAAAGAAGAAAGAAATACCAAAACGATCGATTATGGAGCCCTACAGCAACAAATACAGCACAGGGGTAGGAGGGGCAAGAATACTAAAGAAATATGCGGACAGAAAACCTGCGATACTAGAAGAACTGAAGAACACGAGGATCACGTGGAAACTTCCGGAGCAGCTAGGCGGAACAGTACTGAACTACAGTAGATTCCTAAAGAAACTAGACATGACAGAACTAGAAAAGATATCAAGAGGAAACTGCAAATGCGGCAGAAGAGACAGATCAATAAAACCTGAGGGGCACGTATTAACTGGCAACCTCGATTGGCTCAATATCAAACTGAAGACGATGTTTGAGAAGGGTTTGAAATATAGGCCAGCAGACGGGTCAGGCTTGGATGAAGCTTGTCAGGCGACTACGCATACCATGAATATGTTTATATACGAGCTCCTGGAGGGACAACATATCACAGAAATAGAGGCAAACACTGTCTACTCGGACCTTTGGGAAATTTTAGTAGGGATAAGGAATAGAGTTAAGGGGAGTAGCCGAGGAAACGAGGTGAACGAGAATGATGAAGAGTACAAATATCATTTAAGGGAACTGCTTAGGGACTATGTCATCACCCCAGTAGACAAGGCTTCAAATAATTTAGCGATTATTTGCAAGAAGGAATATTTAGCCATGATGAATAAAGAAATGGGAGTGGAAATAATGAATGATGGGTCTTTGAGAGCAAACGGGAACAGAACATATACGCCTTGGACTAGGGAATCCGAAGACAGACTAATAGCAAGACACGAAAACATCTTGGAAGAATTGGGACTAGGCGAACTGGAGGAGGGGAATAGAACTATCCCTGTTATATGGATGGCTCCCAAATTCCATAAGTCTCCGATAGGAGCAAGATTCATAGCTGGAGCTAAACACAGCAGTCTCAATGTCCTAGGAGTTGAGCTAACAAACATTTTGAAAATAATAGAAGGACATTGGGGAAGATATTGCCGAAATATAGGCGAAAAGAAGGGAATAGACATTTTTTGGAGCATTAAAAATAGTGGGGAAATCACAAACATCATCAGAACAGGAAAGGGAAAACCGAATCACAACATGTGTACCGCAGATTTTAGTACACTATTCACGGCATTGGAACATGATCTAGTACTAACAAAATTAGGAGAAATAGTTAGCATTATCTTTCGAAAGAACACGTACATAACAAAAGGGAAATATGGCTATATGCATAACAATGAGGACAGACGCAACATAAGCTTAGGAGAACAGGAGGTAAAAAATATGCTGGAGATAGTAGTCAATGAGGCGTACGTGACGTATGCAGGAGTCATATTCAGACAGACAAAAGGAATAGCAATGGGGACAAGTTGTAGCCCCCTTGTGGCTGATCTGGTACTGTCAAAACTTGAGTTTGATTATCTATCAAAACCGGAAAATTTCCACATATCCAAAAAGCTGAAAGGGACCCGAAGATACATAGACGATATCTTGACATTCGATGGCACAACACTGAAAACAGCTGCTTCATCCATGTATCCGAAATCGCTGCCTCTGGGATATGACTATCCAAAAAACGGAGCCCTTCCATTCTTAGATCTATCACTGAACACAGAAGATACAGGGAGAACTATATATGACAAATGGAGAGCATTCAATTTTCATGTCATCACAATGCCTGAGAAATCAAGCAATCAGCCAATAGAATTAGGTTTAAACACTTTCTATAGCCAAATAATACGGTTTTGTCGTAAATGCACCAATTGGGACGAACTAAAACACAATACCAGCGAACTAGTCAAAAATATGCTAGGCAAGGGATACACACGGGCAGAACTTACAAACATTGTTAAGAGACTGAATGAATCATATCCAAATATTCTTACTACAACAGATAATGGAGGATTCAGGCAGTTCAAACGTATCATTTACAATAATTAAACAATTATTTTTAGATTCATTCAGGAGCTTAAGGCGAGAAGACGAGCAAGAAGATTAGATCAGCAAGGGCGATCGACGACGGCGAACGATTCAGTGCGCAGGGAAAGAGCACAGTTCAACATATTCGTTTGAAGGTAGAGGATGAGCCTTTCGATTTCTCCCTGCGCCACTCGATATGATGTGATGGGCATGCGCTAACTGTGCCTTACAGATCAAGAAGCCACATCAACGGAACAAGATTAGGATTCCATTCAACTACCATTGATTTCCATTCCTTTCACGTCCGAAGTTGATACGAGTAGATTCTAAAATCCAATTTCCATGTGCAATATAGCGAATTTTCCATTTTTTAGCCCTTGTTCACAATATACAAATATATATGTGAATATAAATTTTATATTCATTAAGAATTATGAGAAATGATGAATAAGAAAAATATGCCACAAAATCAACTCTTAATTACCACAAAATATTCGAATCCAGCTTGATACTAACATCCTTATTAAATCACACCAGGTTGCGGACAGTCCTGCCGCGTGATCCACGCGAGGGACTGAAGGTTACCACGACCTTCGCCTCCATAGAAGTCTTCGATGTCTTCATAGCTCCAACTTCTTCCTTCTTCATCTACATCAACGCTCCCAAGTAGAATACTGCGACAAACTTCCATCTACTACAGCTCCGTTGCTCTCTAGAACTGTCTTGAAGAGACTGGCTAGACAGGTCACCAAATCCTCTCTTTTGTGAGTTGCAGAAAAAAACTGAAATGAGCCGGAGAATGTCGTTTCTGGAAGGGGGCAACCAAACAGACTTGGAATTCTGTGGAAAGGAAAAGCGACATGATAAGTGCCTGACGCTTGAACAAAAGTAGGGCCAAAAAATTCCAGCCACTGCTGTGAATATGCGCTGAAATCTTGAGGGGATTGCGGTACAAAGAAAATGGAAATATATTGGACCCATTTTCGGTTTTCATGTAGTCCTAAATTCCATGCCTGGCCTGACACACAAATCAAAGCAGATGCATGGCGATGCATAACCGCAAACCACATATCATGCAGTACACCAAAACCAAAATAAGTCTCCCCGCATCTCTAGCTGAAGCTCAGGCCTCAGTTAGGGCCACGGGAACCCCCACACGTTCCTGCTTTAGGCGGCCAGGAGCGACGGGACACACTGCCGCCACGGTAACCAAAAACCTAGTCTATGGGAACACGACACACGCTATACCCAGGACAATTTCAGCTCCCCAGCACCCTACTAAGGTAACACCCGGGTGGCGCTCCATGACTGATTTTAAAAGGGATTTGGTATTCGGATTAGATGGACATGCTCTGCAGAATAGACTAGAAGAGGGAAGGGAGGAAGGGGAAAATTTCAATAGACTGCCAAAACTTTGTGGACTATGTGGGACATGCGAAATGTGGACAATAGGCTGCTTCTATTCACGACAAAGTCACACCAATAGTAAAATTAAAAGCAAAATTAACCGGGAAATCGGGTGCAATACTAGAAATGTTATCTACTGCCTCGAATGCACAGAACCAGGCTGTAACATGAAGTATATAGGGATTACACGACAGAGGGTCAAAGATAGAATGGGGGAACACAGACGAAACATAAAGAAAGGAGAGAAAGAGACAATTATTTACAAGCACTTTTCACAGGCGCATGACTCAGAAGTGTTACCTACTCTTTCTGTTCTAGAGACGGTTGACGACAGCTGTACGCAACGACAACTGGAGGAGAAGGAAGCAGAGTGGACACGGTGCTTGAACACAGTTTGGCCCTGGGGGCTTAACACCAACATACAAGGATCAGGAAATATCACAGACAGCACAGACCTGGCAGAACGAAGAAACCCACCTTGGTTCAAGATCACAATGAAGAGAGGAGTACAAGAGGAGAACAAACGAAAAAGAGGAAGTCGTAAAAGAAGAAAAGAACCCTCCACCCCGTTCCCGGACATTTGCAAAAGGTCAGAACACTCCCGGGGGTTTTTCTGAAGTTCTTGCGCCGGCTACGCCCTACTCCTGGTACTATTGTCAGTCCTTGGTCGCACACAAATTATGGTGGTAGCCGTAGTAGCTCCCTATCGGTCGCTATGGCCAAGATAAGCCTCCAAAAAAATTTTGGAAAAGGAAATTTTGGGCGGTCCCAAAAAATAGTCCGGGAGTGTTCTGGCCCCGAAAAGAAGGCGGAACACTCACAACAGATGCAGACTTTGTCAGACTAGGTCAGTACCTATTCATGAACAGATTCCATACTATGGCCCAATACAATGCACTAAAGTCATTGAGAGACACAGAACTTAAGAACTTAGTAAGGATACTACGTAAGGACTGTAGTGAAAGTGGCTTCATAAAATACCAGCTTGCTAGCAGACACACGATAAAGGGGACCATCTCCAAATCAAGGTGAGATCAGGGTAGCACGGGAAATTTGAATTTCAAATCTGCGCAGATTTGGCCTAATTTATTTGAATTTATTTTATTAATTTAATTAATTTAATTTATATATTAATCGACGATACAAGCCCGAAGCTGGCCCCCAGCGTCATCCCGCTTTAACAGGCCCCTTCCCTCCCCCAGGCCCGAGTCTCCAAAAGGCCCCTTCCCTCCCCACTGCCTGTGTCCCCGAGAGGCCCTGTCCTTTTTCAGAGGGGAGGAGGGGAGGAGTAGGGGGGAGGAGGGGGAGGAGGGGAGAAGGGGGAGGCGTAGGGGTAGGGTGAGGCGAGGAGGGAGGGATGGTGAGTTTAGGGGAGTGGGAAGTGTAGGGGTAGGGTGAGGCGAGGAGGGGAGGAGGTGAGGAGGGGGAGGAGGGGAAGAGGGGAGGAGGGGAAGAGGGGAAGAGGGGAAGAGGGGAAGAGGGGAGGAGGGGAAGAGGGGAAGAGGGGAGGAGGGGAAGGAGGGGGCCCTTCCATCCCCCCTGCCTACGTCCCCGAGAGGCCCTGTCCAGGCCCTTCTACCAGGCCGTGGTGAACAAGCAGCTCATCATCAACTTCGTCTTCTACTAGGCCGTGGTGAACAAGCAGCTCATCATCAACTTCGTCTTCGCCTTCTCCGTCATCAACTTCAACAAGTTTGGCATGGTCCCCGAGAGGCCCTGTCCAGGCCCTTTTCAGAGGGGAGGAGGGGAGGAGGGGGAGCTTTTTTCCTCCCCCTCCTCCCCCTTCTTTCCCCTCCTCTTCCCTCCTCCCCCCCTCCTCCCCTGTGTGGTGCATGGAGCGTGGAAGCGTTAATAGTGTGCGTGTGTGGTGCATGTCCCCCCTCCTCCCCTGCAGTGGCAGTGCAGAGGCAGAGTCTGTAGCAGTCAGTGGACGGGGAGGCAGTGAACGGGCGGTATGGCTGCATGGTCATTGGACAAGTCCTCTGCTCCCGGGCCAAAGAGTTTGTCTCCCCTTGTTCTACTCTTCCCTCCCTCACCCCATAAATCTCCCACCCCTCAAAAAATCTCTCACCCCTCAAAAAA
>JASANA010005258.1:0-11146 GCA_030248095.1 Ptycholaimellus sp. GST1_10
CTGCTCCCAATCGAGACGAGCAGCCTCGCGGGCAGGAATGGGGCGACTCATCAGCTTCTGGCACCGCTGCTGACCGCTCCAGTCCGCGTCGTCGGAGATCCCGCTGTCCGCATCCTACAATCCCCTTTTGCCTTACTTCTCACCCTACACCAACCATCTGAGCAGGGAGGGGCAAAGCGAATAGAAAAAAATCAGGTGCATTTCAATGAGAAGCAGAGAGGCGTTGGTTGAAAAGCAAGGGGGCAGGGAGAGATTGGTGGGAGGGCAGACCTTCCAGAAAGCTTTGACGCGGTGCAGTAGTGGACGCATGGTGTCAGACATTGGCTAGTGCTGGTGGGAGGGGAAGACTGGAAGTCTAGCGTGGCATGGGCGGAAGCGGTGGGAGCGGAGAGGCAGGCCCCGATTCCCAGCCAGTCAACTAGAGCCAGAGCAGGAAGGGGGGAGTAGGATATGGGCAGGAACAGGGGGCAGTGCAAGCGGCTCGATTATGAGAAAGTGGTGGGAGGGAGGAAAAAAGGGCCCGCCAGCGCTCAGCCTGTGTATCATGCAGTTCATGCGCATAAATGCTGGGGCAGGCCTTTGAGGGGGAAAGAGGGGAGAGAGGGTGGGAACTGGGGAGGAGGGGAATGGAAGGGGAGGTCGTGACAGCTGGTCAGCTATCTGAATTGATTTAGATGTGGGTATGCGCGTTCAGCGCAACTCACATCTGCTCTATTCCTTCCCCGTTAAGAAACACCGGCACCAGCGCAACTGAGGGATTAAAGAAAGGAAGGGGGGTAGAGTGCGGCAGTGGAAAGGAGAGGGAGGAGGAGTCGATAATTCCTTGCCTGTCCGTTGCTCTGGGCAATGCCATGCCTCAGCGCCAACTCTGTCGTCCTCTCAACCTCGCCCACCATTACTCCACTCCCATTCCGCCCACCCTAGCTCCATTCCGCGCATTCTCTAGCTTAACACTGCTCTTCAGGTGCGCAAAAGACATAGGAAGAAGAAATGTAAGGAAACATGAAAGAGCAATGATATGTGAGAAAAAGGCAAAGTGAGGAGCTTACATTCATGAGACGCGGACATCGATGGAGCGATGGAGTTGCCTGGAACGCTTTCACCTCGCTGGCAGATTTATTCACCACATTTGGGGTCTAGGAAAGCAGGTTATTGCTTTTCGCGGTGCTGCTGCTCAAAACACCTATCTCACATGCTGCGCTATAAAAGCTTCATCGCATCAGACTTTCGCTTTCAAAATACCCCCAATTAATTCAGGCAGATTTTCATGAAAAGGCATATTAAGAGCGAATTATTAATAGTGAATGGAAATGATGGACTGGTTGGAGATAGGCGTGGATGTGGGAGTGTGGGTGTGTGTGAATAGGCGAGGCATGCGGTGCCAACGCGATGCGGGAGGGAGGCGCTAAAGCCAACTGAGGGTCGCTGGAAGGGCCGGGGAACGTGAGAGCAGGAAAGGCATGCGCAGCTCCCTCCGTCAATTGGAGCCCTTGCCTACCATACAACATCCCTTCTCTTCGCCTTGGGACCCGCTGCCAAAGACACGCAGCCTCCACTACCCCCTCCGTCTACGCCCTCCACTATCCCCACCCACCCTCTCTTTCGTCACTCTACCTCCACCTACTTTCTTCTTCCACCCACTTTCTTCCTTCTTGTTACTTAGCTTGTTGATTCCAATGATTTCTCTGGCGGGTTTAGGGGCAGAAAAGGCGTAGTTTCAGATTGTGCCAGCAGAAGTAGGCGTAGGCAAAAGGCGTAGGCGCAAGATGGGACCGCAGCCGAAGAAGGCGGGTGCGAAGGGCGGGAAGAAGCCATTGAAGGTGGGGAAGAAGAAGCGTCAGGTGCTCACCTACCACATCGAGTGCAAGCACCCCGTGGAGGACGGCATCATGAACGCCGCCGACTTCGTTCGTTCCTTCTTCTACCTCTCTCCCCTCCCATCCTCAGCCTGTCTACACTGCTGGCAGCCGGGCATAGGGCTGACCTGAGAGACCCTAGGAAGACCTGGCTATGCCACTCTCTGCAGGAAACCTACCTCCGGGACCGGATCAAGGTGGCCAACAAGCTCGGCAACTTCGGTACCGCCGTCACCCTAGAGCTCACCAAGACCAAGATCAGCCTCAAGTCTGACATACCCTTCAGCAAACGGTTTTCTCCTTCCTCCTCACTCCGCATCTGCCAAGAGTGGAAGGGGCTGAGTTTGAGGTACCTGAAGTACTTGACGAAGAAGTACCTGAAGAAGAACAGCCTGCGTGACTGGCTGCGCGTGGTGGCCTCGAGCAAGGACACCTACGAACTGCGCTACTTCCAGATCAACCAGGACGAGGATGAAGCCTCTGACACCGAGAACTAACTCCCTTACCTTCCTCCCTTGTTGCCGCGTTCTCTCTGCTCCTTCTGCTCCTATCCATTTTGAGTCAAGAGACGTGAGATTGATCTGGAGCTGGAGCAACAGACATTTTATCCATGCATTTTTATGCACTGCAAAAAACACAGCAAAACTGAATTAAAACACGAGCGCTTGAGGATTTTAGTGGCCGCCGAAAATGCGAAAAGGAGTATCTTTGGCGAGGGGGACATTGAGGGTGTTGGGAATGGTCTGAACATTGCAGAGGCTAGCGTTTGCGCAGCAGTAGGTGCAGATGTTGTCCGAGATGCCAAAGCCATCCTGGATGCAGGGACTTTCGGACAGACAGCCACCGCCGCAGTCTCGTTCCAGTCGCAAAAACATGTCATTTCGAAATATGCTTCGAAACTTCAATTGACTCCGCTTCTCCTCTGAAGATGAGGAATGGGAAGGTACAATGCAGACAGGCTCTTTGGGCGTACAGAGCCTGGTGTAGTCAGCCCTCTCCAGTGGGTCTTCCTTTGCCGGATCAACGCAGCCGGGGTCGTTGTCGTCCTCCGTTCGCAGCAACTCCAACGAATGGTGGCAGTAGTGGCAGCGCAAACCACTGCTGCCTACAACATCTCCCTGTTGCCATACGCATCTGAATGAATTACTGACTTTAGACATTTGGATGATACGCTCGATGCTATTCTGGAAAAACCAATGAAAATATATGACAACAACATTTACATCGAAGACATGACATCTTGGATATAAGACAACATGAATCGCTGCCAAACCTTGAGTGGAAGTAAAAAGAAGCAGAAAGGCGGTGGTAAGCGGAGTTGTCATTGCAGAGTATTGTCGGGGAGCAGAGCAGAGGGAGGCGGTAAGCGGAGGCACTAAAAGCTTTCATCGCTCCAGCTCCCGCCTATTGTATCCCCAAGTGGCCGAGGCATTCTATTTCATTTCCACCTCGCCTCCTCACCTTGCTTTCTCCTATGTCACTATGTTCTTTTGCAGCCTCAAAACGGACGTTGGACGTGAACGCGGCTATCGCCAGCATCAAGATGAAGCGCTCTATCCAACTCGCGGGCTAGTAGCCAAGAAGATTCAAGGTCGGCATAAACAAGCAGCAACCCAGCGTCTTCCCCGGCAGCGACCTCGCCAAAGTCGCCGAATAGTAGACCCTCCCCCATTCAGGCCCCTTTCATCTCACTTATCGCCTCTTCTTCCTACTCACATCTCACTTCAACCACAGAGCTGGATATTTTGATTTTCCTAGAATCACTGACAGCGGTGTTTGATGCCTGCTAGCTGCTAATATTTCTCAGCAGTTTTATAGGCAGAGGCATTGTGCTAATCTCCATGTGATAAATTTTGGTAGCCATTAATGATCGTTATTGCTCTCTTTGTGTTCATTAGAAGGTTCGATTTTGCTTTCATTTGTTTTCTGAGGATTTTAACTAACTTCGGGTAGTTTTTCGCCAGCTTCGAAAAATTAATCACAACTACACAATTATGAACCACATAAAATAGGACATGTCACATGAGCCATAATCGCTTTTAGTTTCAAAGAAAAATGTTAATCTAAGTTGTTGAGTTGACCCTTTAGCAAAGTTGACCATTTAGCAGAGGTGGTTTTTAGGTCTCATTATAAGTTGAGTAAGCTCGGCCCATTTAGCATTAGTTGCAACTATCTCATCCTATTATGAAGGCGTGTGTATCGCTGACTTCAACTTCGGCGATGGTCAACTGTTACGTTTTACCACTTAATTTTAGGACGAGCAGTAAATCATACGTTTTATCACTAATTTTGAAGGACCAGTAAATCGTATGTTTTCCTTTTTGCTGATTTGAAACATACTGGCGCCTTCGCATTCACAGCTTGAGGACCTTGTGCAAAGCGCAGGAGTAGAGAGTGAAGTTATGGCCGTGTGGGTGGGAAAAAGAAGACGTCATAGAGGCGTGCGTGCCTTAACAAGGCAAAGGGGGCGAACAAAAGGAAGATGCAGGTTGAACTGAGAGTGTAGAGGCAGGGTGTCTGGCGGGGTGCGAGTGAGAAGAGTGCGCCCTTGAAAAGTGAACGAAATGAGGGAAGGGAGAGCCCTTGAGGCATGGCATGAGGGCAGGGCAGGGCAGAGAGAGGAGGATGCGACTCAGTTGAGCGGGCAGAGAGAGAGGGTTGAGGTGAGAGAGGAGGAGGTGATGATGGGATGAGGAGAAGCCGGGTGTGGCGAACGGAGGGCGTCCTCTGCGGCTGTCACCCCAAGGCCGTCCTCTTCTTTGCTGCCGCCTTCGAACTCGTCTCCGCCTCCATTCACTTCGTCTACACCCTCAACCTCGCCTTCCATACTCACCGGTTCTTCTCTCTCACCAATCCTCTTCTTCCCTATAGCCAAGTGTGCAGATATGGCTGGCTTGGCTGGATCATTCCCTGGTGCCTCAGCATCCTCTGCTCCTGTCTTCTCCTAAGGTCCAGTCCTCTAGTGGCCGTGATCGGAGCCAATTACTCCAGCCCCTTGGCGTTGCATTGTCAGGTGTCGATCAAGCCAGGCGGCGGGGGACTGCGTGCCGTTCCTCTTCTGGGTCCCCGTCCGCCTCTTCAGCCACCTCCTCTGCCTCTCTCTCGCCTGGCTCCAGCTGGTGGACTTCAGCCAGCCCTTCCCCACCCACGCCCCCATATTTGTCCAGTCCACGGCCTTCGTCTTCTACGCCGCCGGCTCCGTCGCCGCCATACACGCCGTCTGGGCCATTCACGACATCCTCCGAGAGGCCATCTACGCCCTACCGCCTCCCTCCGCCAAACACCGTCCCCTCAACCGCCCTCCGCCCATCACCAAAAAAACCACACCAGCCAACTCAGCCAGCCAGCCCAGCACCAGCGATATCCAGTTCACCGTGGATCTGCCACCACCACGAGAGTCTGCACCCTCTCCTCCGCCGCCCCCACCTCCGCCACCCTCACCGCCTAAGGACCCCATCTACGAGCAGTGGCACCGCATCACCGCCACCCTCTCCATGATCAAGGCCCAGATGAACAGCGGCGGCGGCGGGCGCTGGCTGTGGAGAGGAGCGGCCAGGGTTGATCCACGACGACCCTCCTCGGCTCTTCCTCCACCGCCGCCCCCACCTCCGCCCCCGCCCAGATCCTCTCTTGCCCAAGCTCGTGCCATCGCCAACCAAGAATACTTGTGATTCCCCTTTCTTCATGCTTTCAGCGACAGAGTTTGTAAGAAAGAGAAGAGCACTAGAGAGGCAGGAAATGATGCCAAAGGCCGGTCAAGCATTTCCATTTCGAGGACCAGGCGAAAGGGAGAAGGCGGGACCTCAATCCATCCATCCACAGATGTTTGGGGCAAACCGGGTGCGCCGGCCGCGTTGGTTTGGTGATGGATGGATGAAGATGGGGGAAAGGCAGGGTGGAAGGGGCGGATGGGGGGCACAAAGGGTTTGTGGAGAAAGTGGCAGGTGGGACTGGGGGACTGATGGCGGCGGCAGAGAAGGCCGCTGGTCACTCACACTGGTTCTCCACAATTCCATCCCCAGCCAGCCCTTTCTAACACCCTCATCTAGACACCCCCAAGCCCCCACGCCACCCCCTCCCACCCACCCCACATGCTCAACCACACCACTCAATGGACTCAAAGACCCCCCTTCTCACCCTGTGTGCCTCCAGTCACCCCCACACACCGTCAGCCCCGAGTGTTCCGTTCGCTAAGCATAAGTCCTCCTACTGGTTTCTCACCCTTCACACTTTCTCCGCACCCCTGCTTTTATTGCATCAACTAGGGAGACCTCTGTGCGAGTGAATATTGCGGAACTGGGATTGGCGGCATTGGCACCCCAGTGGCTTGACTCCCATGACAGCGGCAGGTGATAGGGTGTTAAAGGTCGGGGCGCGTGGAATAGAGGTATCCAGCAGGCGTTGCGAGGCTGGAATACCTACCCCTGTAGCAGGCATGAGGGGGGTGATTGGTGTGGGTGGGTGGGCGTAGTCTCTCTTTCCCTTTCCCTCCCTCCCTCCAGCACGCTCGTTGGACCGGCACGGCCCAGTACTAGGCTTCCCTTCCTTTTTCCTCCCACGCCCACATTTTCAGGGCACCCCGCCCCAAATGCGCTTTTCCACCGGACAAGGTCACCAACACCGGGTTCAAGCCCAAATCATTCCACCGGATCACCTCTAGTCAGGAAGGATATGAACCCCCCTCCAGCGACCTTGCTCTCTCAGCCTCATTCTGAATTCATGAAAGGGTTTTAGGCCGTTGGGTGGGAAATCCCGGCCTCTGCTTCAATGACGAAGGCAAACACATGTGGCCATCTCATGCTTTATCCCTCCATAGCTCCCTTTTTCTCAGCCCACCACGTCTGCTAGAGCAGGCTGATTTCCCCTCCACTTGTTTGACCTCCCCTTACACCATCATTTCCTTTGGGTACCTTTGGGCGAGTGCCTTTGGGCGTCGGGTGTTAGCATGTTCCGATTTCATAGACAGAGAAATGTTGATGTATGGGAAAGAGAATGATTGCAGGGTGGTGCTATTGTGCTGGTGGGGGAGTGCATGGGGCATGAGGCTGTGGACGACGCTGACGCTGTTTAGCGTTGCCGCGGCGTCGGACCCTGGCCAGCTCATCCGCTCCTTCCATCCCCTCCGCTACGATGCTCAGGCCCTTGACCGCCAGCATCTTCGCGTTCGACGCTCTGCCCCCGACCCCAACAACCCCTTCTCCAATCATGAGATCCGACTCCGATTGGAGCATCCCCAGAGGTTGTCTTTGGCCCATCTCAATGAGCAGGGGAAGAAGAGGAGAAGGTACGATAGGAAGTTGGAGCTGCGGTTGAGAAGAGATGAATCGAGTGCCTTTGCGCCCGACCATGTGGTGGAGGTGAATGGGCGCCCTCTCTCACCCGAAGAGGCCTCTAGTCACCGCCGATTCGCTGTCAAAGGCCATGTTTTAGGTTAGCCCTATTTTCCCTGGTCACAATCCTGGTGAGAAAAGGTCATGTTCGTTAGGTGATGCAAAGTCTTTCGCGTTTGGGAGCGTTCGAGACGGGGTCTTCGACGGTTCCATTCGATTAGGTGACGGCAGTATTTACCACGTGGAGCGTGCCGTCAAGTATTATGGCAGCGATGCTCACGCCAAAGACTTCCATTCCATCATCTACCGAGGTAGCCCCTTCATTTTCTCCTTCCTTATGGCCTAATGACATTTCTCTAATCGCCTCTAGACGAGGATATAAAGATGGATGAGCTTGCGGACAAAGTGCGGAGCAAAAGGAGCCCTCCTTTGGCCAACTACCAGGGGCACAAGCATCAGTCCACCCGCGTCGGATGTCCACTGGACGATGCCCAAATCAAGTACATTGTAATCCTTTTCAGTTGCTTGCCTAAAGAAGCGTGATTGAGGCGGAACATGGAAGATATTCAAAATTCCGGCGATCACCATCCACCGCCAGCAGCTCCCTTGGAAGATTTAACAGAGGAGGAGGAAGAGGAGGACGAGTCCCCTGCAGATAAGTATCTACCTAGGGAGAGAAGACAAGCGGAGAAAGATCGCGAGCTCATTAACGGCTACCAAATATACAAGGTTTGCCAACCCTTTTCAAGGTAGATAAAGCTGAGGTTGGGCACTGCTGTAGGTTCGAACGTGCAGCCTCTACATGCAAGCGGACCAGAAGCTGTGGGAGCAAGTGTTCAACAAGGAGGGCCAGAAGGACCCCACTCGCACCCGAGAGGAGATTCTTCAGCTATTCGACAATCACCTCAAGGTCCTTGTTTGCCTTGGAAATAGGACATAAATGAAATGAGAAGAGTTTCAGGCGGTGAACCACATCTACACAGAGACCTCATTTTCTGGCATCAACGGCGTGAACTTCGTGATCCAGCGGACGTCGATCTACGACGACGCCTCCTGTAGGGGCGGCGGGGTGAGCGACGAAGCGGAGAGCAAGAACCCGTTCTGCGAGGAGCGCGTGGACGTCTCCAACTACCTCAACCTCAACTCCAAGCGCAACCACAGCCAGTTCTGCCTCGCCTACTCCATCACCTACCGGGACTTCATCGGCGGCACTCTGGGCCTCGCCTGGGTGGCCTCCCCGCGCCCTCCACCGCCGGCGGCATCTGCGAGATCTACAAGATGTACTCGGAGCGCTCCGGCCGCGTCTGGCGCTCCCTCAACACCGGCATCATCACCCTCGTCAACTACGGAAACCGCGTCCCGCCCCGCGTCTCACAGCTCACCCTCGCCCACGAAATCGGACACAACTTCGGCTCTCCCCACGACTGGCCCGCACACTGCCAGCCCGGCCTCCCCGACGGCAACTTCATCATGTTCGCCTCCGCCACTTCCGGCGACAAGGACAACAACGCCAAGTTCTCCTCCTGTTCCATCGTTTGCTCTCTTTTATCTCTCACTAGCCTCCCTTCATGCACCACTAGCCTCATTGAAGGCCAACATCTCCAACGTCCTCTTCAGCGTCATGAAGGAACGCCCCGTGGATCCTCAGCGCCACCTCTACAGCCCCTCCGGCGGCAAGAGAAATTGCTTCTCCGGTTCTCACAACCTCCTTTCTCATCTGCAGTATCTGAAGGAAGCGAGGGGGAATTGAAGAGAGCACAACGGCATTCTGCGGGAACCAGATCAAGGAGGAGGGGGAGGAGTGCGACTGCGGCTTCAACCTGGAGGACTGCAAGCGGATGAAGGACCAATGCTGCTTCCCCCACCGCTCCGCCGACATCGGCGGCAACATCGGCTGCACCCGTCGCCCCGGCAAGGAATGCTCTCCCTCCGAAGGCGTCTGCTGCTCCCTGGACTGCTCCTTCAAGGGACGCCGCGGCTCCGTCCAGTGCTCCCAGGAAGGCGAGTGCGTCAAGGCACAGAACTGCAAGTTGCTTCCCACTTTCTCGCCCCTCCTTAGTTCTTTGCTTATTCTTGCTGGCTAATTGTAGTCCAACTGGTGCCGCATGTCCGCCGCCGAAGGCCAAGCCAAATGGGACACTCTGCCAGAACAACACCAAAGTCTGCAACGCGGGGGTAAGTAGCATTAGGCGCTAGTAAAGGTGGGGAAGAGTGCTTGATTGGCAGGCGTGCAACAAGTCCATCTGTGCCCACGTGGGCCTGGCGGAGTGCTTCATAACGGAAGGGACGCCGGAGCAGAAGTGCGAGTTGGCCTGTCTGAAGGACGGGAAGTGCCAGCGCAGTTTCAAGATCCGGGAACTGGCGCCCTTCTTCCAGCTCGGGATGCCCAACAAAGGCATCATGCTCCGCCCAGGCTCTCCCTGCGACAACTATCAGGCATCCTCACTCTAATCAACTTCTCTAGCGCCTTTGAAACCTAGCTGGACCATTTCAGGGCTACTGTGACATATTCCTCAAGTGCCGCAGCGTAGACAGCAACGGGCCGCTGAGCCGCCTCAAGAATCTTCTCTTCAACGAGAAAACGCTGCAGACTGTCCAGGAGTGGGTTCAGGTCAGCTTATCCCTCACCCACCTTCTCCAATCATTCAACAACGTCACCATGGAATGAAGGAACACTGGTGGGCTGTGGTGCTGATGGGTATCGGGCTGGTGCTCTTTATGGCTCTCTTCATCAAGTGCTGTGCCGTTCACACCCCCTCCACCAACCCCAACAAGCCTCACGCCCACTCCATCTACGAGACCCTTCGCCACCCTGGCACCCTCGTCCGCAGCCGCGTTCTCTTTCCATCATCCTCCCTCCTCCCTTTCCATCAAGACATGGAAACTTGGCAGGGTGGTGAGCGTCGGGAGCGCAGCCGGGGAGGAAGGCCGTCGCCGGCGCAGTGGAGAAGGGCGAGAGGAGGGCGGTGGTGGAGGCGGCGGTGGAGGGGGTCACCGTCGTCATCACCGCAGTCGTGAAGGGCGAGGGCGTCGTCAGGCAGCCGGAGACATTCCCCTCAACGGCATCCCGCCGCCCCAGGCCGGGGCCGGCGGGGCCTCCGTGGCCGTCATGGTCCCTGTGGAGCCCCCGCCTCCTTACACCGCTGCCGCCGCCATGCCCAACGGGCCCCCGCCCAATGGACCGCCCCGAGGTCATCGCAAGAATCGGTCTGCCCATCGCCTCATATCCAGGGAGGCGTGAACAAAAAAGGGGCGTATGCAGGGATAGGAGTGGGAAGACGGGTGGAGGCGGGCGTCGGTGAGAAAATGGCGCTGGTGGTTGGTGCGGAGGAATCTCATGGTCTCATGGCGCCTGTACTCGGACCCACCCCAGCACAAACACATACACACACACACACACATTCGCCTGGCCTTGCTTCACTTCCAGCCTCCGTTCGCTTTGTCCAGCACTCATCCTCCGCCCCTGCCCCATTTTTTGCCCTCTTGGACCAAGTGCCCCCCTTCTCAAGCCCTCCCTCCCACACCATGGATGCCATTTCATTGTCCAACAGCGCGATTTCTTTGTGTGCTCTTACACCAGCTCTGTGCATTTTTTACCTCTTTTTCTCTTCCTTCTTCCAACCTTGCAATATTTGTTGCGTTTCATGCTTTCCCATTTCCCAGTGTAGACTTTTCAATACTGCCAAATAAAGCTGTATAATTGCTCCTGGAGTCTTGGAGATAATGAAACCTCCAGATGAGAACCTGGGCAAAGCTGCTGGAACAGAAACATTGCAAAATCACCGCTTGCTAATGCGGAAAACTTGGGCATTGGGGGCGGGAAGTGAGGCGCAGGATCATGTCCCGAGGCAAAGTTGATCTGGAGCTTTTGGCTCGCTGTGTCAACGCACATGGGACCGAGCTTCTGCAAAGGTTAACTTTGACGCTGCTCTTCTCGTCTAGCTCAATTCCTTTCACTCA
>JASANA010005259.1:0-11159 GCA_030248095.1 Ptycholaimellus sp. GST1_10
ATTGGGCTGGCGCGAACGGAGCGTTAGCGGAGTGTCAGCGCCCAGCCCCTCTTTTCGACCCAGGTGTACGTTTTCGGGGTTATTGCTAGATCTTAAAATTGATAAGGATTTTGTGCTTCATAGAAACGTCCAATCGTTCTGATTCTTTTTGCATTGGAAAGAGCATCATCGAATTGACCAAAACTCGCGGGAAGTTGCCCAAAAACGGCAGAATACAAGAGAAATCTACTCAAAACCATTTGTCCGAGTCTCTCCTCCTTCTCCTTCTCCTTCTTCTCCTTCTCCTTCTCCTCCGCATCTATTCTTGAAATGAGAGTAGGTATTCATTTCTTCCCCCATCCCCCTTCCCCGGGTCCTTGGGCCTCATGCATTGATTTTTATTCATAAGTCTTCAGTTAAACAACGATGCATATGCACCAGTGGTGTAGTGGTCTAAGCAATCGGATAGCTGGAAGAAACTGCCAGGTTCAAATCCCTCTCTGGCCATTATTTTTATTTTGGGAATTTTAAGTTGAGAAAGCAACTGGTACCATCGGCAGGCCAAAATTAAAGCTCTTTTCGCCCAAAAATCGCTTGCCCTAAGTATAAATCATGAAAATTTCACAAAAATATGTTAGTTTGCCAATAAATTTGCATTGTATTTCTGATTTTCGAGTTGTTTTTTTTCGTTATAATTTTAAATAAGTTTATTTTTATCAATTATTTTTTTTTGTCCAATAATATCTTAATATATAACTATATATAACCAACAATATAAAATTTTTATTTATACATTTTATACTATATTAAAAAGTGGAAGAAATATCTCGGTACCATCGGCATGCCAAATGTGAATCTCTTTTTTTCTCCCAAAAAGTCGATTAGTCCGAGTTTAAAGTCAAGGAAATACATCTACTACTAGTGGAATCTGCTGAGCCACCTGCATTTTGGTTTAGCGCGCGCAATGGAAAGAGCTACTGGACTGCGCGCTAAAACAAAATGCAATTGTCTTAGAAGCAGATTCCACTAGTAGTAGATGTATTTCCTTGACTTTAAACTCGGACTAATCGACTTTTTGGGAGAAAAGAGATTCACATTTGGCATGCCGATGGTACCAGATATAATCTATTTATAAAAACCAGGAAATTGTGCCAACGGATCAACGATGGGAACTCCCACATTTCATTGCATTTGACGACGAAACTCGCCAGTTCGACAGGACAATTTTAATTTCGAATTGATATTTTTTAGTCATTGCACCAATTTGGCCAACTTTTGATGTGCTACTGAGGTTAAGCGAAAGTAGAACCTAGTGGCGTGGATGCTGAGGGCAGTAGACCAGAAACGGCGAAGCTTCATGGGGCTCGATTCGGGTGAAGTAGGGATGGAAGAAGAGCGTTGGAGGGGGCGGCTTATGGATGGGCGAGGCAGGGAGGAGAAGCCTAATCCAGTTTTGGGGGGCGCGCGAGCTTTGCTTCCCGCAAAATCTGCATTTACAAGGCCTCTTCCGCCTCCTTTCCATTCAAGCCGCCCGTCCTCAACCAGCTCGATTGACGCTCCGCTGCTTCTATTCCCGGAATTCGCGGGAAATTCCACATACTTCCCATCTCGCTGATCGTAATCGTAAATGTTGATTTGATAGAAATTTTAATCCCAAAACAATAGGTTCTTTGGAAAATTTTGAGAAATTAGGCGCGAGAACTATTTTTTGGTTCACAGAGCGCCTTGAAAACACCAGATTGCAAATATTTGTGCGAATTTAGGGTATTTTTAATCCTGTCCAGACATGATTCCAGTAAATGCCATAAAGAGCGGGAGAATAAAAGAAGACAACTAATAATGAAAACCTTTATTGAGGCAATTTTTATTGTTTAATTTTTGTTCTATCAACATTCGTGAGAATTCAATTTTCATGCAGTGTAATCGCAAAAAAATCCTTATGTCACAATATCTAAGGTTTCCTTATGTCTCAATATCTAAGGTTTCCAACATCGTTCGTTTTCTTAGCAAAACTTTTCGCTTTCTGAGAAAGAGCAAAAGCAATTATAAGTAAGACATCAAGAAGTCATATTAGCTGGTCCCGCGTCAGCAAAATTGAGCCTCTTCAAGCACAATGGATGGATGCCAAACGATGCCTAATGAAGTCAATTTGGAAGCCAGAGCCTTTTGTGATCTAGCTCTGAGGCTATTGGTGGAGATAAAGAAGGGGAAAGGGATGTGCCCATATCATGGCAATATTCTCGCACTACTATACGAAGACTGCGTAGAATCCGCATTGGAATTGGAGACTGAGGTTGAAAAATGTGGCCTGCCTTTGCTTTGCTTCTCTTCCTGCATCTGCTTGCTGCATGTCCAGGTTGAAAGAAAAATCACCTAAACTTAACAAACTCAAAATTATTTTCAGTGAATTCCCTGCCGTTTGATTGCGCTGAGATCAAAAGCGGAAACACGGGCGCTACGGATGGAGTATATCAGATCTTTCCCTGCGGCAATAACACCTGTCCAAAGACCGTTGCTTGCGACATGACCACTGATGGCGGCGGATGGACGGTCGCTCTAATAGAATCCAAAGAAATAAATAGCCAGACTGAGAAACGCATCATTTTTAGCTCCTCATGAATCGATTCGATGGAACAGAAATATTTGACCGACCAATCGCAGACTACGAAGACGGCTTCGGATCAGTTGACAAAGAACATTGGCTGGGTGTGTAAGCCTATGGTGGCTGATATGACTTTGAATCTCTTGCCTATTGAGGCTTGAAAGTGGCGCAACAGCTGCCAAGCAATGGCCCCACGCAATTGTTGATCGAAATGCACCCATTTGATGGCCCATCCTGTCCCCACTCCGTCCTCTACTCCGACTTCAGCCTCACTGGACCAAACTTCACCCTCAACCTGGGCAACTTTCAAGCGCTCACTTCGGGTATGGTTTCTGCCTGTCCATCAGCTAGCTACACACGGTCACCTTGGGGCAGGTATGGGCAACTCCTTGGCGTTCCTCAGCGGCACGGCTTTCTCCGCTTCAGATATGGACCGGGACCCCTTGCAAAATACCAACTGTGCTGCTAAGAAAGGTGGGTGCTGTTCTAATGTGTGATCTACCGTCATGTTTCTGTTCTAATGTGTGATCTACCGTTATGTTTCTGTTCTAACGTGTGATCTACCATTATTTTTTCGTTTCCCCTTCACCCCCATGAGATACCACCCCCAAGTAAGAGCCCACCCAAACAAAGTTCCCCACCCCAAGATTTTACATATCTCCACACACCCTGCGCTAACTCGCCCCCTAGTTGATATGGGACACAGTATAGGACGAGTTAGCGCAGAGTGTGCGGGTATATGTCAGCCACTTTACACATCGAAAACTAGGTTAAAATAGGTGAAATTGTCTTGGGGGGAACTAGGCGTCAATTTTGAAGCCCTATTCCCCCCTCCCAAGACATAAATTTCCCGTTTTAGGCTTACAACTAGTTTACTCAGACTTTTATTGGTGTAATCGCTTGGGGGGATTTTCAAGGGAGCTTTCATGAGGGGAACCTTCATGGGGGGACTTTCATGGGGCTCCCCTTGCGGGGGGGGCGGGGAAACTAGGCGTGAGCCGGTAGACCACAGGTAGATCACACGTTAGAACAGCACCGAAAGGTGCAACCAAAGCAGGAAGGTGAGGATAAAGGGAGGACTGGATGTGTTGCAGGAGGTGGCTGGTGGCACGGCGGATGCGGCCCAGTTTGCCTAACCTGCTACTACCAGCCAGCAGGCTGCCACCAGGATAGCCTGCAAAAATATCTAGGCCTTATCTGGTCACTTACATGTCCAAAATTCACTATTTCCCATTCTACTCCTTTTTCAGGTACAATCCTTTCCACTATTACCTGTCCCTGCAGAAGGCTGTGATGAAACTGCGCCCAGCCAATTTCCCCTCCACCAACTTCTTCAACGCTTGCACTAGCCCTAATTTCACCTGTTACACTGGATATTCTTTTTAATGCGGATGCCAGCTTCACCTTCCTTTATTCTTCAGCCTGTCACTGCCCATTTAGTGATCTACTGGCCAACTGGACAAGCGGTAATACCGGCTTCTTTAGCAATGGCATCGTTGCAGGGCTAGCCTACAGCAAGTTTGCCCCTGCCAACGTCAGTTTCGCCGCTTACTGCGATACCGGGTTCAAGGTCACTTTGCAAGCCCCTTTTTTTCTTGGCTCACATTCCCTCATATGAAAGGGTGTCTGAGAAAGTGAATAAAGTTGCAGATGGACGGAGCTTCAGAGTACACCTGCCTGGCTGGAGGGGTCTGGAACATCCCTTTTAACACCAGCTGCATTCCCGAGTTGGCCAGCAGCTGTGCTGAAATAAAAAGCCGGAATGGGAGTGCTTCGGACGGAGTCTACCAGATCTATCCCTGTGGCAACCAGTCTTGCCCTAAAAAAGTCGCCTGCGACATGTCCAACGATGGCGGCGGATGGACGGTGAACAGATGCTGAGCTCTCAATCAGAAATCAAGCTGCCAATATAGGTTCTAATGCGGCGAACGAGTGGAGCGCTGAACTTTGACCGGGGGATAGCAGAGTACGAGGAAGGCTTCGGTTCTTCCGACGGAGACGTTTGGATGGGTTCAGGATTGCTCTTTGCCCCCAACTATCATGTATCTACAGCTTTATGTCAGGCCTGAACTATGCACAAAGTCTAACAAAGGCGAGCGAAACTCAACTACTCATCGAGATGCATCCATTTGACGGGCCCAGCTGCCCACACTCCATCCTCTACCACAACTTCACCCTCACCGGACCAAACTTCACTCTCGGAATCGGACCCTACCAAGCTCTAACCACCGGTGCTCTAACCACTTCTTTGCTATGTATGGCATGGCAAAAGTTGAGGGGGTTTTCAGGAGTTTCGGACACATTGAAGAATCACAATGGCTTTGATTTCTCCACACCTGGCACGGACAGAGATGGAAAGGCCAACGTGGACTGCGCCGAGCACCATCGTTCATTCTTGTGTCTGTGTGTAAAATAGTGACACTGGGCTGTTGAGGTGGTGGATGGTGGTACGCCGCTTGCTATTCGGTTCTACTTACCGGCCAATACTTGCAACAAGGATGCAGTCCTAACCGAACTTACACCGGCGTTTACTGGTTAGTATTTATATTCTAAGAGCACTTTTCCATGAACAGTTTTATTCTAGGCACCATAACTTCAACCACTTTCATTCGCTGCAAAAAGTGTCCCTGAAACTGCGTACCTCCAATTTCCCCTCGAACAACTCCTTCAATGCTTGTCCTAACAAGTATATGGCGCAGAGCGCAATAGGTGACCGCGGAGCTCTCAACATACCCCATTTTTCAACCTTTCTACCTAAAAAAGTTATGTTTCAAATGCTCCGGGACTTGTCAAACCTCTCCAGATCTTCCTCAAATTTTATTTCCTTTCAGGAAAAAAAAAGTTTGTCAATATCCGTTGAGAATTGAGCCTTTTACAGCATACCCAAATTTTCGACCTTTCTACCCAAAAAAGTAATGTTTCAAATGCTCGGAAACCAGTTACACCCCTCCATATCTTCCTAAAATCTCATTACCTTTCAGGAAAAAAAAGTTTGTCCAAATCCGTTGAGTATTGAGCCTTTTACAGCATACCCAAATTTTCAAACTTTCTACCCAAAAAAGTAATGTTTCAAATGCTCGGAAACCAGTTACACCCCTCCAGATCTTCCTAAAATTTTATTACCTTTCAGGAAAAAAAAAGTTTGTCCCAATCCGTTGAGAATTGAGCCTTTTACAGCATACCCAAATTTTCAACCTTTCTACCCAAAAAAGTAATGTTTCAAAAGTTCAAATTCCGGGTCTACCCCTCCAGATCTTCCTAAAATCTCATTACCTTTCAGGAAAAAAAAAGTTTGTCCAAATCCGTTGAATTTGCCCGTTCCCAGAATTTCCAGACATACATATATACATATATACATATATACACATGAGGACAAAAGTTGAGTAACCTCTATAGACCGCGGAGCGGCCCTTCGGGCCGCTCCGCGGTCAAAAACAACTTCACCAGTTTGAGCCTTTGATGCTCGATCCCCCTTAATCAGAGTTTTCAGAGTGCCTGTGCCTTCAATCTGATCTCCTGGCTTCTTGGACGACTGGAAAAATCGGCGTTATCGACAACGGAAATGTCAGAAGCCAATGGAGCCAGTTCGCACCCATCAACAGCAGCGTATTGGTCACATGCCTGCCAGGCTTTGCAGTTCATTCGCTTTTATGACCAACAGCAACCCTTGCACATTAATCGCAAAATTAAGCTGATGGGAGCTAGCAACTATAGCTGTCTGCCTGGGGGCAATTGGAGTGCCTCCTTCAACTCCACCTGCGAGGCCAACGCAACAGCGGTGAAGAATTGCGCGGAGATAAAGACAGCCGACGGAAGTGCAACTGATGGAGTTTACCAAATCTACCCCTGCGGAGATCTCAGCTGCCCGAAAGAAGCAGCCTGTGATATGAGCACTGACGGTGGCGGGTGGACGGTGAAAGCATCTTTTACTATTCAATCACTCTTTCACTCTCATTCTACAAGGTTCTTTTGCGTCGTTATGATGGTTCCGTGGACTACAATCGAGGGATAGCGGATTACGAAGCCGGCTTCGGCTCGCCAACTGGGGAAGTCTGGCTTGGTCAGTTCTTTATGGAAGAGCAACTTTAGCTCTTGCCAAATCACCTGTTCTTTCACTAGGCTTACGGAGCGCCCAGATGATGAGCAGTGGTGGGAAGACGAAGTTGTTGGTGGAGATGGAGCCATTCGACGGTCCGCCCTGCCCCCACTCCGCCCTCTACTTCAACTTCAGCCTCACTGGGCCAAACTTCACTCTCGGTCTTGGCAGCTTCCAGCCACTGACTTCCGGTCAATCGCAGTCTGGAGGAGAATGGGGGAACAAGAAGACTTTGACAGGACTTGATGATTCCTTGAGCTATCACGACGGCAGGGCTTTTTCTGCACCGGATGCTGATAGGGATTCCATTTCGCAGAATTGTGCCTTCCAACGCAGTTGATCAGCTACCTAATAAAAGCTGACTCTAGAATCAGTTCATTTAGGGGCTGGTTGGTGGTTCGGCGGTTGCTTTAATGCATTGTTCACATCATATTATGTCCAGCAGGCCTGTAACGATACCCAACTATGGCCAGGTCTGTTCTGGTTTGCTAACCTTTTCTGTTATAGAGCACAATGTTTTAGCATCATTTTATGCAGGTTTCATCCATTTTCTTATTTCCTATCATTGGAAAAAGCATCAATGAAGCTTCGCCCAGCCAATTTCCCCTCCACCAACTCTTTCAACGCCTGTGCTCAGACCAACTTCACCAGTAGCTGCCTTATTACGCCTTCTTAGAATCGAATATGAATTTGCAGCATGCCACTGCAAACACAGTCATCTACTGCCCAACTGGACATCTTCGTCTACGGTCTTTGATATCAGCAACGGCAACGTCTCAGCTTTGTTCCAAAAAAGTGCCCCGATTCATGGCAATGTTTCCATCTCCTGCGAACCTGGATTTGCGGTTAGTTCCCTGCTCTTCTAGTCTGGCGTTTATTCTGCCTTCGTTGAGTTGGCTGGGCCTTCATTGCTTGGACGTCTTTTATTACAGATTCTTGGGCAAGGCAGCTACAATTGCTTAGGGAACGGAAGTTGGGATGCAGCCTTCAACTCCAGCTGCCAGCCAATGACTTCCACAACTCAACCTACCTCCTTGGAGTCCATCAGTACTTTACCCACTACGGTCCATCAGTACTTTACTACGGCTCAAGAATCTGTAATAAAAGACGTCCAAGCAATGAAGGCCCAGCCAACTCAACGAAGGCAGAATAAACGCCAGACTAGAAGAGCAGGGAACTAACCGCAAATCCAGGTTCGCAGGAGATGGAAACATTGCCATGAATCGGGGCACTTTTTTGGAACAAAGCTGAGACGTTGCCGTTGCTGATATCAAAGACCGTAGACGAAGATGTCCAGTTGGGCAGTAGATGACTGTGTTTGCAGTGGCATGCTGCAAATTCATATTCGATTCTAAGAAGGCGTAATAAGGCAGCTACTGGTGAAGTTGGTCTGAGCACAGGCGTTGAAAATTTGGTGGAGGGGAAATTGGCTCGGCGAAGCTTTTCATTGATGCTTTTTTTTTGGGATAGGAAATAAGAAATGGATGAAATTTGCATAAAATGATGCTAAAACATTGTGCTCTATAACAGAAAAGGTTAGCAAACCAGAACAGACCTGGCCGTAGTTGGGTATCGTTACGGCCTGCTGGACATAATATGATGTGCAAACAATGCGTAAAGCAACCGCCGAAGCCCAACCAGCCCCTAATGAACTGTGATTCTAGAGTCAGCTTTTATTAGGTAGCTGATCAACTGCGTTGGAAGGCACGATTCCGAATGGAATCCCTATCAGCATCCGGTGCAGAAAAAGCCCTCCGCTCATAAATACTCAAAAATCATAGAGTATCTCAAATTCTTCTTGTTCCCGTTGTATTCCAGACTGCGATTGACCGAAACCGTGGCTGGAAGTTGCCAAGAGCCCGAGAGTGAAGTTTGGCCCGGTGAGGCTGAAGTTGGAAGTAGAGGGCGGAGTGGGGGCAGCGGAACCGTCAAATCGCTATACTCCACAACTTCGTCTTCCCACCACTGCTCAGCGCTCCGCTGAGCCAGTGAAAGAACAGGTGTGGGGGCAAGAGCTGAGAAGTTGCTCTTCCATAAAGAACTGACCAAGCCAGACCCCCAGTTGGCGAGCCGAGAGCCGGCTTAGTAATCCATTCTGCCTCAAATCGTCCACGGACGACTGACTAACGACGCAAAAACCTTGTAGAATGAGAGTGAAAGAGTGATTGAATAGTAAAAGATGCTTTCACATTCCACCGCCACCGTCGTGCTCACTGCACAGGCTGCTTCTTTCGGGCAGCTGGGTCTCCGCAGGGTAACTTAATTCGACTCCATCAGTTGCACTTTCCGGTCGGCTGTCATCTCCGCGCAACCTTCCCCACCGCTGTTGCGTTGGCCTCCGCCAGGAGTTGAAGGAGGCACTCCAATTGCCCCCAGGCGACGGCTATAGTTGCTAGCTCCCCGAGTCAGCTTAATTTTGCGATTAATGTGCCGAGATTTGCCTGTAATCATAAAAGCAATGAACTGCAAAGTCTGGCAGGCATGTGGCCCGATACGCTGCTGTTGATGGGTGCCGAACTGCGCTCGTTCGCTTTCGTTTCAGTTTGTCGAATTGACGCCGATTTTTCCAGTCGTCCCAAGAAGCCAGGAGATCAGATTGAAGGCACAGGCACTCTGGGGAGCTCTGATTAAGGGGGGATCGAGCGTCAAAGGCTCGAACTGGTGGAACTTGACCGCGGAGCGGCCCGGAGGCCGCTCCGCGGGTCTATAGAGGTTACTCAACTTTTGTCCTCATGTATATATGTATATATATGTATATATGTATGTCTGGAAATATGCTGGGAACGGGCGGATCTCCAACGAGATTTGGACAAACTTTTTTTTTCCTGAAAGGTAATGAAGTTTTAAGAAGAATCCTGCAGGACCGGAAAAAATTTAAGAACTTTTGAAACATTACTTTTGGGTAGAAAGGTTGAAGAGTTCGGGTAATGTTAAAAGGCTCAAATTCAACGGATTCGAGACAAAACTTTTTTTTTCCTGAAAGGTAATAAAAATTGATAAAAAGTGTATTTATAACAATTTTTTTCCGAGCATTTGAAACATTACTTTTGGGTAGGAAGTTAAGAAATTTGGGTATTTTGTTAAAGGCTACTAATACTCAACCCGTATTTGACAAACTTTTTTTTTCCTGAAAGGTAATGAGATTCTTAGGAAAATTTGGAGGGGAATTTCTTTGCGTTTTCCGAGCACTTTGGAACATTACTTTTTTTGGGTCAGAGAGGTCGAAAATTTGGGTATGCTGTGTAAAAGGCTGAATTCTAAACAGATATTGACAAACTTTCCTGAAAGGTGAGAATTTCAGAAAAGTTTGGCATCCCAGAGACATTTGAAACATAAAACATTTTTTCAGTACCAAAAAGTTGAAAAATGGGGTATTCAAGACTCGCCGGGCGTGGTGCGCTCGCCTGTTGTTAGGACGACTTGGGAGGATCGCTTGAACCCGGGAGGTGGAGGTCTCGGCCTAGGCAGCCGGATGAAAGTAGTTTAAATAGTTATAAAATAAAATCTTAATGAAATTGTTTAGATATAAATATTAACCGGGCAATATTCAGTTGAGCTGCGTATTGTTGGGGGTATTTGGCCGAATTCAAATAGCAACGAGCGGTACCGCCATCCAGCCACCCCTCGAGCAGCCCAGTGCACATTTTTACACACAGACACAAAAACCGGACCCGGGGCGCCAGTCCACCGTTGGCCTTTCCCATCTCTGTCCGCCAGGTGTGGAGATGTGGAAGCCGTGTGATTCTTGGAGCTGTCCGAAAAAACTATAAAAGCCCCTCAACTTTTGCCATGCCATACATAGGCAAAATCGTTGAGACACCGGTGGTTAGAGCTTGGTAGGCGGCGTCCCGACTCCGAGAGTGAACTGGTCCGGGGCTGGGGGTGAAGTTGTGGTTAGAGAGAATGAAGTGTGGGCAGCTGGGCCGGTCAAATGGATGCGTCAATGATTAGTTTCGCTCCGCCTTGCTAGACTTTGTGAGATTGGGCTCAGACTGTAATCATGCATGATAGGTAATCCAAGAGGCAAAGAGCAATATTGAACCCATCCGAACCCCCCCCCCCCCCAACCCTCTCCTACTCTGCTATCCCCCCGTCAAAGTTCGGCGCACTCCCCACTGGTTCGCATTAGACCTATATTGGCAGCTTGATTTCCTGATTGAGAGCTCAGCGTGTGCCTTCCACCGTCCATCGGCCGGTGCCATTTGGACATGTCGCAGGCAGACTTTGGGTTTTTGGCTAGGGAGAGTCAAATCTGGTAGACTCCAGTTGGGACACATTCCGGTTTTTTATTTTCGGCGCCGCCTGCTGGCCAACTCGGGAATGCCACGCCTGTTCAGATGGCCATTCCAGACCCCTCCGGCCCGGCGGGTGTACTCCTTGAAGCTCCGCAGTCCATCTGCAACTTATTCACTTTCTCAGACACCCTTCATATGAGGGGGATGTGAGCCAAGAAAAAAGGGGCTTGCAAAGTGAGCCGGCGAT
>JASANA010005260.1:0-17199 GCA_030248095.1 Ptycholaimellus sp. GST1_10
GCCATTCTCTTTGCTTGGGGCTGGTGCGATTGCCTCTTCCGACCAGTCTTCTGCTCTCTGCAAGAACCAGCCTGCCCAAGCCTCTCCATCGCCGACGACCCTGGCCCCAGTGCGACGGGGCCTTTTAAGATTGGCCCGCACTGGGGAACATGTGGCGTTGTGTGTCCAGAGCAGTCCAGCCATCGTCCAGCGCCGCTCAGCCACCAGCCTCTTGCACTGAGTTTGGCTCTCATCCTCAGAGATGGTGGTGTGAAGCTTCATGTGCACCCGAGTCCTGTACAAAGCCTGACGCTTCAGGCACTTGTACAGTCGTGGGGCTTTGCCTTTAAGTAAGGGGAACGTGCGGCAATCACCACAATCTCTGATGTTGAGGGCCATTCTCTTTGCTTGGGGCTGGTGCGATTGCCTTCGGTTCCGATCACTGCTCTCTGCAAGAACCAGCCTGCCCAAGCCTCTCCATCGCCGCCAACGACCCTGGCCCCAGTGCGACGGGGCCTTTTAAGATTGGCCGGCACTGGGGAACATGTGGCGTTGTGTGTCCAGAGCAGTCCAGCCATCGTCCAGCGCCGCTCAGCCACCAGCCTCTTGCACTGAGTTTGGCTCTCATCCTCAGAGATTGTGGTGTGAAGCTTCATGTGCACCCGAGTCCTGTACAAAGCCTGACGCTTCAGGCACTTGTACAGTCGTGGGGCTTTGCCTTTAAGGGGAACGTGCGGCAATCACCACAATCTCTGATGTTGAGGGCCATTCTCTTTGCTTGGGGCTGGTGCGATTGCCTCTTCCGACCAGTCTTCTGCTCTCTGCAAGAACCAGCCTGCCCAAGCCTCTCCATCGCCGCCAACGACCCTGGCCCCAGTGCGACGGGGCCTTTTAAGATTGGCCGGCACTGGGGAACATGTGGCGTTGTGTGTCCAGAGCAGTCCAGCCATCGTCCAGCGCCGCTCAGCCACCAGCCTCTTGCACTGAGTTTGGCTCTCATCCATCAGAGATTGTGGTGTGAAGCTTCATGTGCACCCGAGTCCTGTACAAAGCCTGACGCTTCAGGCACTTGTACAGTCGTGGGGCTTTGCCTTTAAGGGGAACGTGCGGCAATCACCACAATCTCTGATGTTGAGGGCCATTCTCTTTGCTTGGGGCTGGTGCGATTGCCTCTTACGACCAGTCTTCTCTGCAAGAACCAGCCTGCCCAAGCCTTCTCCATCGCCGCCAACGACCCTGGCCCCAGTGCGACGGGGCCTTTTAAGATTGGCCGGCACTGGGGAACATGTGGCGTTGTGTGTCCAGAGCAGTCCAGCCATCGTCCAGCGCCGCTCAGCCACCAGCCTCTTGCACTGAGTTTGGCTCTCATCCTCAGAGATTGTGGTGTGAAGCTTCATGTGCACCTGAGTCCTGTACAAAGCCTGACTCTTCAGGCACTTGTACAGTCGTGGGGCTTTGCCTTTAAGGGGAACGTGCGGCAATCACCACAATCTCTGATGTTGAGGGCCATTCTCTTTGCTTGGGGCTGGTGCGATTGCCTCTTCCGACCAGTCTTCTGCTCTCTGCAAGAACCAGCCTGCCCAAGCCTCTCCATCGCCGCCAACGACCCTGGCCCCAGTGCGACGGGGCCTTTTAAGATTGGCCGGCACTGGGGAACATGTGGCGTTGTGTGTCCAGAGCAGTCCAGCCATCGTCCAGCGCCGCTCAGCCACCAGCCTCTTGCACTGAGTTTGGCTCTCATCCTCAGAGAGTGTGGTGTGAAGCTTCATGTGCACCCGAGTCCTGTACAAAGCCTGACGCTTCAGGCACTTGTACAGTCGTGGGGCTTTGCCTTTAAGGGGAACGTGCGGCAATCACCACAATCTCTGATGTTGAGGGCCATTCTCTTTGCTTGGGGCTGGTGCGATTGCCTCTTCCGACCAGTCTTCTGCTCTCTGCAAGAACCAGCCTGCCCAAGCCTCTCCATCGCCGCCAACGACCCTGGCCCCAGTGCGACGGGGCCTTTTAAGATTGGCCGGCACTGGGGAACATGTGGCGTTGTGTGTCCAGAGCAGTCCAGCCATCGTCCAGCGCCGCTCAGCCACCAGCCTCTTGCACTGAGTTTGGCTCTCATCCTCAGAGATTGTGGTGTGAAGCTTCATGTGCACCCGAGTCCTGTACAAAGCCTGACGCTTCAGGCACTTGTACAGTCGTGGGGCTTTGCCTTTAAGGGGAACGTGCGGCAATCACCACAATCTCTGATGTTGAGGGCCATTCTCTTTGCTTGGGGCTGGTGCGATTGCCTCTTCCGACCAGTCTTCTGCTCTCTGCAAGAACCAGCCTGCCCAAGCCTCTCCATCGCCGCCAACGACCCTGGCCCCAGTGCGACGGGGCCTTTTAAGATTGGCCGGCACTGGGGAACATGTGGCGTTGTGTGTCCAGAGCAGTCCAGCCATCGTCCAGCGCCGCTCAGCCACCAGCCTCTTGCACTGAGTTTGGCTCTCATCCTCAGAGATTGTGGTGTGAAGCTTCATGTGCACCCGAGTCCTGTACAAAGCCTGACGCTTCAGGCACTTGTACAGTCGTGGGGCTTTGCCTTTAAGGGGAACGTGCGGCAATCACCACAATCTCTGATGTTGAGGGCCATTCTCTTTGCTTGGGGCTGGTGCGATTGCCTCTTCCGACCAGTCTTCTGCTCTCTGCAAGAACCAGCCTGCCCAAGCCTCTCCATCGCCGCCAACGACCCTGGCCCCAGTGCGACGGGGCCTTTTAAGATTGGCCGGCACTGGGGAACATGTGGCGTTGTGTGTCCAGAGCAGTCCAGCCATCGTCCAGCGCCGCTCAGCCACCAGCCTCTTGCACTGAGTTTGGCTCTCATCCTCAGAGATTGTGGTGTGAAGCTTCATGTGCACCCGAGTCCTGTACAAAGCCTGACGCTTCAGGCACTTGTACAGTCGTGGGGCTTTGCCTTTAAGGGGAACGTGCGGCAATCACCACAATCTCTGATGTTGAGGGCCATTCTCTTTGCTTGGGGCTGGTGCGATTGCCTCTTCCGACCAGTCTTCTGCTCTCTGCAAGAACCAGCCTGCCCAAGCCTCTCCATCGCCGCCAACGACCCTGGCCCCAGTGCGACGGGGCCTTTTAAGATTGGCCGGCACTGGGGAACATGTGGCGTTGTGTGTCCAGAGCAGTCCAGCCATCGTCCAGCGCCGCTCAGCCACCAGCCTCTTGCACTGAGTTTGGCTCTCATCCTCAGAGATTGTGGTGTGAAGCTTCATGTGCACCCGAGTCCTGTACAAAGCCTGACGCTTCAGGCACTTGTACAGTCGTGGGGCTTTGCCTTTAAGGGGAACGTGCGGCAATCACCACAATCTCTGATGTTGAGGGCCATTCTCTTTGCTTGGGGCTGGTGCGATTGCCTCTTCCGACCAGTCTTCTGCTCTCTGCAAGAACCAGCCTGCCCAAGCCTCTCCATCGCCGCCAACGACCCTGGCCCCAGTGCGACGGGGCCTTTTAAGATTGGCCGGCACTGGGGAACATGTGGCGTTGTGTGTCCAGAGCAGTCCAGCCATCGTCCAGCGCCGCTCAGCCACCAGCCTCTTGCACTGAGTTTGGCTCTCATCCTCAGAGATTGTGGTGTGAAGCTTCATGTGCACCCGAGTCCTGTACAAAGCCTGACGCTTCAGGCACTTGTACAGTCGTGGGGCTTTGCCTTTAAGGGGAACGTGCGGCAATCACCACAATCTCTGATGTTGAGGGCCATTCTCTTTGCTTGGGGCTGGTGCGATTGCCTCTTCCGACCAGTCTTCTGCTCTCTGCAAGAACCAGCCTGCCCAAGCCTCTCCATCGCCGCCAACGACCCTGGCCCCAGTGCGACGGGGCCTTTTAAGATTGGCCGGCACTGGGGAACATGTGGCGTTGTGTGTCCAGAGCAGTCCAGCCATCGTCCAGCGCCGCTCAGCCACCAGCCTCTTGCACTGAGTTTGGCTCTCATCCCTCAGAGATTGTGGTGTGAAGCTTCATGTGCACCCGAGTCCTGTACAAAGCCTGACGCTTCAGGCACTTGTACAGTCGTGGGGCTTTGCCTTTAAGGGGAACGTGCGGCAATCACCACAATCTCTGATGTTGAGGGCCATTCTCTTTGCTTGGGGCTGGTGCGATTGCCTCTTCCGACCAGTCTTCTGCTCTCTGCAAGAACCAGCCTGCCCAAGCCTCTCCATCGCCGCCAACGACCCTGGCCCCAGTGCGACGGGGCCTTTTAAGATTGGCCGGCACTGGGGAACATGTGGCGTTGTGTGTCCAGAGCAGTCCAGCCATCGTCCAGCGCCGCTCAGCCACCAGCCTCTTGCACTGAGTTTGGCTCTCATCCTCAGAGATTGTGGTGTGAAGCTTCATGTGCACCCGAGTCCTGTACAAAGCCTGACGCTTCAGGCACTTGTACAGTCGTGGGGCTTTGCCTTTAAGGGGAACGTGCGGCAATCACCACAATCTCTGATGTTGAGGGCCATTCTCTTTGCTTGGGGCTGGTGCGATTGCCTCTTCCGACCAGTCTTCTGCTCTCTGCAAGAACCAGCCTGCCCAAGCCTCTCCATCGCCGCCAACGACCCTGGCCCCAGTGCGACGGGGCCTTTAAAGATTGGCCGGCACTGGGGAACATTGTTTTTGCTCTGTACCGGGCTTGGGAATGTACCGGGTTCTACGTCAAAATATTGATAAAAATATCGATTAGCTGAAAAATTCAATAACTTTTTATTAGTAATTATGGGTAAATTTTGATAAAAGTAAATACTTTTTTGGATTGTAATTTTTAAACGACCAATTTTGGATTAAATACGTTGTCTTAAATGCATGTGTAGTTTTCAAAAAAACAAAGAATCATATATCTTCGTCTATCAGTCACCTGATACTTTAAGAAATTTTCATTTTGAAATATCTGAATTATGTGAGATAATTTGGTAAGCATTTATTTTTTACACTAAAATTCAACTATAGTTTACAAGAAAGCTTACAAGATGAAAAATGAAACCGTTTTGAAATTGACGTGGTCTGCTGATGGAGGTAGAGAAGTTGTGATACTGGTTAGGCAACTGCGGATGGCCTCCCACCGATTCATCAGCGTCTCCTCCTCATCCTCCCCGACCAGAAAGACCACCAGCATCCGGTAAAGCGTTGCGCTACCCACCTTAAGCCTTCTATTCATAGCGAAAGAAATAAAAATAGGATTACAATTCGTAGTGATTGTCGCCGTGAGAATTATGGTGGAGAATTATAGTGGAGAGGAAGCGAAAGGAGTAAATAAGATGAAACGAAGCAAGCGTTGAGGCGGGTGGTCAGTCGCTGGGCGTCTCTTGCAGAGGAGAGTTTGATGGTGAAGGCAGTAGGATTGAGCCCGCCGCCGCCGCCATGGTTGCGCACGTAGTCGCCGTAGTCGCCGCCATGGTTCAGCTTTCGCCCGATCGCTTTCTCTACCGCCTTCTCCATCACTTCCCGTGACGTCAGTCGTCCTGTGTTCTGCACTCGAACGCTCTTTCCCGGGGCTCAATTGAAATTTCAATCAGTATTGATCAGCAGATAAAAGGGGCATGGGAACTTGGGCCTTGCGATTGGCGGCGGGCGAGTGGGGAACGGGGTCCTGAGTAGGGGCTCTTGGCCGCGCTCTGGCGCAGAGGACGCTTTCGGCTACCCTCCTCCTCCTCCTCCCCTTCTCCTTCCTCCTCTTCCTCCTCCTGCGACTGGGACGCAGAGGCGGAAGCTCCAGCCGTCTCTCGCTCCTCCATCTCAATCCCAACTCCTCCACTCCAGCCAGGCAATAAGCCAAATGCAGTGCCAACCGTCTGGTACTGGAAGGCGATGCAGTTGTGCTGCTGCAGGAGGTGGGGCCAGAAGCGGTGTAGGCGGATGGCAGTGTCAGGTTGGTGATAGTCCTGCACGATCCGACGCATCTTCCACTCATCGCCCCGCCGCATCACAATCTCCAGCTCTGAAAAGGTGGGGGCTAGTGTGGCTGAGAGTGGGAGGGAGTTAGAAGGAGTGACTCTGGCTGGAGGAGTCCTGGCCGAAGCCGTAGCCGGTGACGTTGCGTTGCTTCTGCTGTCTCGTCTGCGGCTCTTCCTCCTCTTCGTCATCGGAGGACAGGAAGTTGGCGCTGGACCAGAGGTTGGCCGTCAGCTGGAGATACTTGCTGGCTCTTTCCTGGAGGAGGACTTCAAGGGGAGGCAAAATACGTCTGTGCTGCCGATGAGGACGGGCTGGGCTCTGTGTCGGGCGATCCAGGTGTAGGGGCGGACGAGCTGATAGGGGAGGTTGGGAAAGGTGCGCTGGATGTAGTTTCGAATGTCCTCCAGCTCCTGGCCTCGGTGAACAGTCACCTGCCGCTCTGCAACACTCCATTCCTTCTCCAACGAGGGAAGAAGAGGCTTTGAAAGGGGCAACGTGGATAGAGTGGCCCGTTCTCGCGCAATTGGAGTGGAAACAGGAGGACCTTGTACTTCTTATCCTTGCTCTTGGGCGCCTTAACTCTGCTCGTTTCAGTTAGATGAGTAAGGTTGAAAAGAAGGGAACGGCAGCGGTGCTCAGTTGGTTGTCCCCGAGAGGCATGAGGGAGAGGCTGGCCACACTCTTCTCCGCTACTCATTCCTCCGATGTCGACTCCGAAGTTGACTCCGAGTCTGACAGCACTGCCTTCTTCGACTTCGTCTTGCGCTGAAAGGCCATCTCATTGAGGCAGAGAAAAGGGGAGGGTGAACAGGGGAACGTGGTGGGGGCGGGCTGCAGAGTGGGGAAGATCGTTGGGGTGGTCGGACGGAAGGCGGGAGGACTGGAATGGAGGACTGGCGGACTGGATAGCGAGGCTTGGGCTGGGTGTGGCTGAGTCCGGGCGAATGGTGGCTGGGGCGTGGGAGGGGAGCTGAGAGCGGGCGTGGAGTCGGGCGAGAAGTCGGCCTCTGACGCGGAGGGCTCGGGGCAGAGGAAGAGGGCGAGTGTGGACGTTGCGAAGGTGGCGCAGGAAGCGGCCCTGCTGCTGGCGGAAGGGGAGATGGCGTGGGTGGAGAGGGCAGGCGGCGACGCGACCCTTGGCCTTGGCGGATAGGAGGGGCTGGGCCTTGACCGAGGAGGGGCAGAGACGGAGGAGGGCCTTGGAGAGGCGGAGGGTGCGAGGGAGGGCGCGAGCCTTGCCTGCCGAGACGACCTTTCCCGCGCTGCGTCGCTTCTTGCGCTGCAAAGAGGTGAGCTGGGAAAAGGGGTGAGGTAAGGAGGAGACACCTTGGCCTTGAGAGTGATGCGGGGCGTGAAGGTTGCCAGGGTGTGGTAGAGGCGGTAGGAGGGGGCCCGGGGGAGGTAGGGATTGATGTCGCGGGGAGCGGGGCCGGGGGCGAGGTGGAGGAGGCCGTCGTGGTGGAGGGATTGGAGGCATAGCAGGAGATAGGAGGAGTGCTCGTCATCCGCCTCTTTCTCGTCCCCGACCTTGATGCGCTGCTCCCGGGGCTGCTGCAGGATGAGGCCGCCGCCTAGGTTGGCCGGAGGCCCATCCTCCTTGGCCGTCTGGGGACCCTGCAGCAAATGCGCATTCTTAACCAGCGAGGGAGGAAGGAGAGAGCAAGGAGGCACCTTCCACTGCACCAACGCCTCCTCCTTCTTCTCCGTCTTTGGTTCCAGCTTTGCCGGATGGAGCAGAAGCTTCTTCCTTCAACAGCAAATGGAGGAGGTAGGAGAGTTGGGGAAGAAGGGATGGAAAGGAACCCCCGGGGAAGCATGAAGGGTGGTGGATTGGCGAGGATGCCCTTGTAGCCGGGGATGCGAGCCGGTCGGGGAGGCTGGAAGGGGCAGGCGGCGGTGACGTCGAAGACGGTGTAGACTCGGGGGGCGGGGCCGTAGGTGGGCTCCTCGCTGATGCTGGGCATGGCGACGGTGTCCAGGTAGGCGGGTCGCTCAGTCTCCCATCGTCGCGGGGGCAAGGGGACGGGCTCGGCCTCGGACTCCAGCTGCTCCTCCTCAGACTTCTCCTCCGCCGTCTCCTGCTGGATTCATAAATGGAAGAGGCTGTAGAAGAGGCTGTAGAAGAGGAAGTGTGGAACCTTGGCAAGGGGCTGGTTGAGGCCTTGGTCGGGAAGGCGGTGAGAGAAGGATGTGGGGTCGCTGGTGCCGACCTGACGGGCGTCCACCTCCAGGCCCCAGGCCTCCTCTGCCTCCTTGGCGCGGCACTGGCTGTCCTTCTTCTTCTCCGGCCCTGTGCAGAAGGGTTGATTGAGGCTGAAAAGAGAAGGAAAGGGCTAGGAAAGGCAACCGATGTTGTTGGGGCCGGAGGCGTTGGGCGTCGGATGGTGAATTTGACGCTGGGGTCGGCGACGGCGGACGAGGGTCCAACCGTCGCCTTGAGAGCCGGAGGGCGCCGGATAAGCCGCCAGAGTGGCGGCATCTCCAGCGGACCCCTCTTCTCCCTTCACTTTCTGAGGTAGCATGGATGGCTGGCTCATGAAATTGCGATCAATTTCGATGGCTGGCGAATTGAAGGTGATGGGAGGCTGGTGGAGGAGGGCAGCGGGAATCGCGCCGGGACCCGTGGCTTTCCCGCTAGCCGCCTATCTCCCAGGAAAAGGCAAAGTCAAAACATGCCCCAAAAAAGTCACAACAAAGCCGAATACAACGGGTGAGAGGGGCAGGGCTGGGGCAAGGCTGGGGGCGCCTATCTCTTTTCGCCTCCATCCATCTGCTTCCTCCAATGTCCCTTCCCAGTGAAGTGACTGTCCCACTGCGTTCCATTCTCAGTGCACACTATTCCTTCCTATGCATTGTGTTGCCCAGAACTCTCAGTGCTAGGAAATCGTCTTCAACTTTTCCACTTTTTGTCGGAACTTATGCATTGTCCAAGCACTGAAGAAAAATATTCTCATCTCTCTGCCTGATTTCAAGTTTCAAGTTTATGGAGCAAACGAGTGCAAAGGGAAGAGAAAAAAGAAGAGAGCAAGGCAGACAACTTGCAAAAGATGGAGAAAAAGCTCCAATCCCCCAGCGCAGGCGAAACGGACTAGTGCTTAGGAATGCAACACATAGTGGGAAGGAGTAAACAAAGGCAGGATGTAGCATGCAAATGAGCAGCCTTTTTGAGGTGTCGGAATCACCCGCTTTCGTCAAAGTGATGGTCTTGTGGACAGCATAACAAATTTAGAACAGTAAGAAATGTTTTGAGAAGGCTGGCATGGACTGCCAGCTTTTCCCCATTCCTAAACTCTGGCCAGCACATTGCGGCAGTGGGGCAGAACGGTCCAGTGTGCCAGGCTCTCTGGCCTGGTGGCAGAATGATGGGGTTGTGGATGCGCTTGAAAGTCTCAAGTCGCAATGGCCAAGCGTGGGCTTCTGCTCATATTGACGGCCCTGATGAAAAAAGAAGAAAGACATTGGCATAGCTTAAACCTGATTCTTATCCTCTGCCCCAACTTTTGCCCAACCTTCTCCGCCTTCTCTCGCCATAAGATTTTAGGCCAGCCTAAGGTTGCTTTGTGATTCCCATCGAATAAAGGGGTGAAATACACATAAAATAAGAAAAAGTAAGAGAAACTGCAGAAAAGTTTTTTTTGCGCGGCCGAAGGCCGCCTGCCGCGGAGGGCAGGGCAGTCAGAGCTCCGGAGGCCGGAGGGCATGGGTGCGGAGGCCCCGGAGCGTAGCCTAGCATGCGAAGCATGCTAGGCGAAGCGTAGGGGCCGTGGCACCCATGCCCGGAGGCCGGAGGAGCTCTGGCGCCGTGCCCGAAGCCGCGGGCGGCCAAGGCCAGCTTAAGCAGTTACCCCATTTTTGCGTCCGTCTGTCCGCATATATATATCTATATGTGTCTTTCCGGGGCCGGGCCTCCGCGGTTTTTTAACGAAATTGGCTAATTTTTTGCATGAAGGTCCTTCTGGGTGGTATCTCCAGGCCATTTTTTGGGATGGGCGTAATTTTTCGATTTTCGCCCAAAACTCAATTTTTTTATGTTTCAAAATACGAAAATTCATAAATCACTTGTTTTTCAATGAAATTGGCTGAATTTTGGCAGGTACGTCCATCAAGGTGATATCTTGAAGCTGGCAAAAGGAATCTCCGAAATATTAATTATTTCCCGATTTATGGCGAAAAACCTAAAATCTTGATGTTTCAAAAATTCGAACATCCATAAATCGATGGTTTTTCTATGAAATCAGTTGAATTTTGGCATGAACGTCTATCAAGGTGGTAAATTGAAGGTCAGAAAAGGACTTTTTAAAATGTTTATTATCTCTTCATATTTAGTCAAAAACCTAAAATATTGATGTTTCAAAAATTCGAACATCCATAAATCCCTGAGTTTTTAATAAAATCAGCTCACTTTTGGCAGTGATTCATACCGAGCCGGCAGGGATTTTTTTTCACGAGGTTTTTGAGCAGCCATAGCTCTATGAATATGGGTAGTATGGGTATGGGTATGGGTATGGGTATGGGTATGGGTATGGGTATGGGTATGGGTATGGGTATGGGTATGGGTATGGGTATGGTTAGGGTGAGGGGTATGGGTATGGGTATGGGTATGGGTATGGGTATGGGTATGGGTATGGGTATGGGTATGGGTATGGGTATGGGTATGGGTATGGGTATGGGTATGGGTATGGGTATGGGTATGGGTATGGGTATGGGTATGGGTATGGGTATGGGGGTATGCAAGGTATGGGGATGGGTATGGGTTTGGGTATGTGTATGTGTATGTGTATGGGTATGGGTATGGGTATGGGTATGGGGTTGGGTATGGGTATGGGTATGGGTATGGGTATGGGTATGGGTATGGGTATGGGTATGGGTATGGGTATGGGTATGGGTATAGGTATGGGTATGGGTATGGGTATGGGTATGGGGTATGGGTATGGGTATGGGTATGGGTATGGGGTATGGGTATGGGTATGGGTATGGGTATGGTAATGGTATAATGGTGGTATGGTTGTATGGGTATGGGTATGGGTATGGGGATGGGTGATGGGTATGGGTATGGGTATGGGGATGGATGACTGTATGGGTATGGGTATGGGGATGGGTATGATGGATGGATGGATGGGTATGGGGTATGGGGAGGGTATAGGGGTAGATGGTAATGTTATTTGAGGAAAACACAGACCTAGAACCCTATAAAAAACATTCATGAAAACCGAGTACATTTTATCAGGATGCGAAGGGCCTTCCTTATGCCACCTACGTCTGGAAGTTCGGCAAAAAACGCCAGCTGTGCTCAGCACATCTGAAAAAGCCCAACGACGACTCCAAAGTTCTGCTCTACCGTCAGCTCACGCAGATGCTGATCGACTTCATGAACTCAGAGCACGACGTATCCTACTTTTCTCTCCATATTCGATGACTCAAGAATTGAACTCGAACAGGCTATGAACAAAGGCGGGAAGCTAAAGCCAAAGGCAACCCTGCGCATCGTCGTAGACCTTCCGGTAGGCACCGATTGCCTGGCTCATGGCTCGTGCTCGCAGCATGTGGTGTGAATTGAAGAGAAGCTTCCCCCAGCGTCCAGAGCAGCGGAGGAGAGTTCAAGCGAAGCGAGGACGAGGCGATGGAGATAAGCTCGAAGAGGAGGAGGATGAGGAAGGCGTTCTTGACGTCGTTTGCACAGCAAGAGTGGCAGAAGGTCTGCTTGCCCTGCCACTCTTCTCGTCATGACTGGCGAAATGTGAGCTGGTGCTCAAGGTGAGCAGTGATGGACCTTGCAGGGCCTGGCCCCCGCAACACAGCGCAACTACCTGCAGGCCTTCAAGCGCGCATTCACGGAGATCAAGAGCGCCTCTAAGGTTTGCTAGGGGAGCCTGGAAGAGTGGCAATGCGGGCTAAGCTCTGCTTCCACTGCAGGCAGAGTCCAGCCAAAGCAACTGGCTGGTGGACCAGAGTTCCGAGGCCATTCGCCAGCTCCAGCGAGTCTCGCAGAAGAAGGCAAGCTTGGCCTACACTTGTAAGCTGGATTCCATGAAACTGTTCACTGTCAGGCAAAAATGACGGAGGCGGAGCGATCGGAGCTGACCAGCCAGCACAGCGCCCTCCTCCACGCCCACATCGGCTTCACCCTCATCCCCTCCATGCCCGTCTTCCGCCTCCTGCCCCAACACCGTCCCCTTATCCCTCTTCTCCTCCTCACCACTAACCTACAAACCCCTTCTGCCCCTTTCAGTGCAGACGGGGATCAAGAGCGGCTTCAAGGCCCTGCGGAAGCTCTTGTGCCCAGACGACGGCGACGACGGGGACGACGATGACGATGATGAGGAGGAGGGTGATGGGAGTCCTCAAGGCCCCGCCAGCCCCAGCCCCGGCCAAGGACGCAAGCGAGCCAGAGCCAGCGCCAGTCCCCCAGAATCGCCCCGCAAGCGTCAGCGCCAGTCTTCGTCCAGCCTCGACCTGTCCCAGATCAGCCTCCGCCGTGTCAGTTCCAGTGACAACTTGGCACCTGTGCTCAGCCTCTCTTTTCTCCCTCGCCTTGGGTGGAGGGCAGTGATTGATTGCAGGCAGAGGAGACGTTGGACGATGAGCCGCGAAGCTGGGACGTGATGGACGCTCGCGATCCTGCCGAATTGCTCACTGCCAAGGAGCTGAGTGAGGGCGAAGCTAGGCGACTGAATGGCTGGCGAGACTTCCAAAGGATGGGACGAATGGCCACCTCTGAGGTCATCCTGCTCTTATCCCTTTTGTGCTCTCCTTTCTCAACTCCCTCCGCCATTGCCAGGTCCTGGCAGCCTTCTTGGAACGTCTCAGCGCACGGGTGCCGCTGGACACAGCGGACCCTAGCGTCCTCTCCTTCGCCCATCGCGCTGCCGACCACAACGTCCTCAACACCTTCCTCCCCAACGCCGCCGCCGACACCGTCGCCAGCGTCTTTGTTCCACCTTCCACCTTCCCCTTCCGCCTCATCTAAGCCTGCCCTGCCTTTCGTCTAGGTGGTCCAGATCACGCCCATGCACTGGGTGGCAGTGCGATGGGTGGCGGATGAGGAGGGAGACGGTGGAGAGCTCCAGGTGGCGGACGCCTATCCCGCCCACACCTACCAGATGCCCCAGAGCCGCCCTTTCCTCCAGGAGGTCTGATCTTCTCTTCGTCTTCCCTCTCTCTTTATAGCTCTCCCCTCTACCTAGATCGCCGCCATCATCGCCCGAGCTCAGCAGGACCACGACTTCGATGCCGACCCCATTCGCATCCGCCGCATCCCAGTCCCAACTCAAGCCAATCGTCGAAACGGCTGCGGTTCCCCTGCCCTTCTCTCAATAAGACATGAGTGGGAATGAGTGGGCCTGAGTGAGAAAGGTAATGGGTGAGAAAGGGATGAGAAAAGGAGTGCAGGGGCTTGGTCGGCGCTGATGGCGCTGGCAGCGGCTCTGGGCCTGGACTGGTCCGGGTGGAAGGCCCCAGCTAGCGACAGCGAGACCCGCCAGCTGGAGCAGCATCTCCGCCAAGGCGTCGCCCGCGCCGTCTCCCACGGCGACTTCAGCATCCTCCTCAGCATCGTTGCTTCCTGTCTTCATTCCCTGCTTCCTTCATTCACACTCCCCCTCCTTGAAGCTGCAACATCTGGTGGGAGCGGAGGAGGACGTAGAGGAGGCGGCCAGAGCGCACGGCTTCCTAGATGGAGATGAGCTTGCCGCCCCAGGCCCCTCCCAGCCTTCCTCCCCATCGTCCTCGCCGCCCTCTTCACCCGGCCCCTCTGGCCAGCCCTCCGGAGCACTGGGCCAAGTCAGCTCCTTCCATCGCACACCTTCACCTTCTTCATGCTTCACTAGTTTCAGTGGCCCTGGACGAGCCCAAAAGACAGCACCCTGAGCAAGAAGTACGCAGCTGCCGGGAGTAAGCGCTGGGGCCACTTCCCAAGCGTCGCCCACAGCTCTCTACAGAAGAGGATGCAGAGCTCACAGCAAACACGTTCTTGCTTTTTCTCCCATTTCCCTTTCTTCTCCCTACCTGGCTGGCTGGTTTGAGTGGCCGCGGTGGATGGGCAGGTGAACGGGCGACTCCGTCTTGCCAGCGTCGGCATCAGCGTCTATGAGGTATAACCCGGAGACTTCTTCCTTGGCAGAATGAGTGGCTGTGCAGGCGGACAACCCTGGCCCATCCACCGTCTTCATCAATGCGGCCAACAGCCAGGCGTCGGCGGGCGAGGTCCTGTGCAAGGAGACCTTCGAGAGAGTCGGGCGTGCGGATCTGGTGGCCTGGATCCGCGCCCACTTCCCGGCCAGCTCGGTTCACCCCTCTTTTCCCCTTTCCCAACCCCACCCTTAAACCTCCGCAATGTTCAAGAACGGCACACGAATCGCGGTGGGCTCGGCGCTGCTGAGCCCCGGCATCAGCCATGTGCAGGGCAGCGTGGTGGCGCACGCCGTCGCTCCCAAGCTCAGCAGCTTCCGCAACGACTGGCCCGCCCACCTCATCTCCGCCTATGTCGCCATCGCGGTGGCGACTGTCCACGCCGGCAGCCTCTTTGTGGTTCACAAAGCTCCTATACTACTTCCTTTACTGATCATTTTGTTGCTATTCCAGCGATTCCCGCCCTTGGGCCAGGGAATCTATCGCCTCCCACCTGCGGAAGCCACCAAGCGAATGCTTCTCGCAGCCCGCCTGCTTCTACAGGCCAGTCGAGTTCTCTCTTTCTCATAAAAATTCCTCTTTGCTCCCACTTTCATCGTACTCTCATTTCCAGGCGTTGGAGATAACCATCTTCCCCTTCGACAAGAGCGTAGAGGGCATGTGCTTGAAGTATATCCCGCAATACTTCCCCTGGCTGCGAGCGTCCGCCTCCCCTCCGCCCTTCCTCAGAGTCAGCCTTTGGCCCAGACTCAGTCCTTCCCTCCCTTGTAACCGGTGGTGCTTGCAGGGCAATTTGGGCTTCAACAAAAGTGTGGCGATGGCGCTGGCAGCAGAAGCTGGCTCCGTGCCCTGGACCCGACCGCCGCTCCCTGGTGCCATAGCTTCCTTCGTCCCTCTCTCTTCACTCCTGGCCTCCTCATTGCAGCACATCCTCTCGGTCAGCCTGCAGCCTCGCCTGCCGTCCTCCAGGCCCGACAGGACTTGGAGCTGGCCAGCGCCTGGCCCAGCCACACCATGCCCCCCTCCACCTCCACCATGCCCCTCTCCGCCCAGCCTTCCACCTCCACCTCCTCCCCCAAGGACGCCTCCCGCCCCTCTACCAAGGCTACCAAGCCCAGCGTCCGCTTCCAGGATCAGGCCGCCCAACACAGCATTCAGCCCGTACTAACTCTTGCTCTAAATACCTCCCACTTCCTCATCTACTGATTTGCATTCCAGGAGGTGGATGCTCTGAGCATCCTCCAGAGCTACTTGGCCTTAGTTTCGGAAGGAGACGGAGAAGAGGAAAGCAACAGCGACTGCCTCATCCTCAGGTAATCTATCTTCAACCTTTTTTGCTCATGCTCCTGGAGTTGGAGAAGATGAGGATTGGCAGGAACAACTCTGATGACTATTTGGTGGTGCGGGCGCGCGTAGTGGAGGATGGGGCGGAGGCGGATGGCTTCTTCGTCATGCCACGCCTCCAGGTGCTCCCGCCCAGGACCCACGGCAAAGTCTTCGTCCGCCTCCCCGCCGCTCGCCCCCCGCCCCGCCCCAAGCCCACACCCGACTCTGGGCGCGCACACCCCGTCTGCCTTCAGGTCCTCTATCCTCAACTCCTCCTCTCACTGCTCACCCCTCAACACCTCTGCCAATCTTGCAGGCCACTGCTTGGCCGGTGCCTGCGGAAGACCTGCAGGGGCTGGTGGCCAAGGACTACCTGGACTGGGAGGTGGAGGATGAGGAGGAAGAGGACGACGCCCTGCCCGCCCCCAGCATCGGCTACGCCGCCATCCGCGTCTTCGCCACCAGCCAGGACAAGGAGGCGGCTGAGGAAGAGGGCAAAGAGAGAGGCAATGTGAGTCTTTCTTCCTGTCAAGGGTGGGAGAGGGGTGGAGGAGGATGAGGAGGAGGAGGACGACGCCCTGCCCGCCCCCAGCATCGGCTACGCCGCCATCCGCGTCTTCGCCACCAGCCAGGACAAGGAGGCGGCTGAGGAAGAGGGCAAAGAGAGAGGCAATGTGAGTCTTTCTTCCTGTCAAGGGTGGGAGAGGGGTGGAGGAGGATGAGGAGGATGAGGAGGAGGAGGACGACGCCCTGCCCGCCCCCAGCATCGGCTACGCCGCCATCCGCGTCTTCGCCACCAGCCAGGACAAGGAGGCGACTGAGGAAGAGGGCAGAGAGAGAGGCAATGTGAGTCTTTCTTCCTGTCAAGGGTGGGAGAGGGGTGGAGGAGGAGGATGAGGAGGAGGACGACGCCCTGCCCGCCCCCAGCATCGGCTACGCCGCCATCCGCGTCTTCGCCACCAGCCAGGACAAGGAGGCGGCTGAGGAAGAGGGCAGAGAGAGAGGCAATGTGAGTCTTTCTTCCTGTCAAGGGTGGGAGAGGGGTGGAGGAGGAGGATGAGGAGGAGGACGACGCCCTGCCCGCCCCCAGCATCGGCTACGCCGCCATACGCGTCTTCGCCACCAGCCAGGACAAGGAGGCGGCTGAGGAAGAGGGCAGAGAGAGAGGCAATGTGAGTCTTTCTTCCTGTCAAGGGTGGGAGAGGGGTGGAGGAGGAGGATGAGGAGGAGGACGACGCCCTGCCCGCCCCCAGCATCGGCTACGCCGCCATCCGCGTCTTCGCCACCAGCCAGGACAAGGAGGCGGCTGAGGAAGAGAAAGGGCAGAGAGAGAGGCAATGTGAGTCCTTTCTTCCTGTCAAGGGTGGGAGAGGGGTGGAGGGGAGGAGGATGAGGAGGAGGAGGACGACGCCCTGCCCGCCCCCAGCATCGGCTACGCCGCCATCCGCGTCTTCGCCACCAGCCAGGACAAGGAGGCGGCTGAGGAAGAGGGCAGAGAGAGAGGCAATGTGAGTCTTTCTTCCTGTCAAGGGTGGGAGAGGGGTGGAGGAGGAGGATGAGGAGGAGGACGACGCCCTGCCCGCCCCCAGCATCGGCTACGCCGCCATCCGCGTCTTCGCCACCAGCCAGGACAAGGAGGCGGCTGAGGAAGAGGGCAGAGAGAGAGGCAATGTGAGTCTTTCTTCCTGTCAAGGGTGGGAGAGGGGTGGAGGAGGATGAGGAGGATGAGGAGGAGGAGGACGACGCCCTGCCCGCCCCCAGCATCGGCTACGCCGCCATCCGCGTCTTCGCCACCAGCCAGGACAAGGAGGCGGCTGAGGAAGAGGGCAGAGAGAGAGGCAATGTGAGTCT
>JASANA010005263.1:0-47718 GCA_030248095.1 Ptycholaimellus sp. GST1_10
TAACACTTTTAACACTTTCTTACACTATGCCATAATCCTGAATACTTTCGGTTTTTTATTTATTTTATCACTCAATTTCGAGGTTATGGCCCAATTAAGGGTGCCAGAGGAAACCTGGAATTGAGCTTGATCCTCTCGCGTTGGAATTTATGAATTTGGTCCAGAATTGGATGAGCGGTGTAACTTTTAAGTCTTCTTTAATTTTAGAACGCATAAACTGATTATTTTGGAAACTCTTGAAGCGCAAAATAGCAAAGCTTTTTGAAGATTTGCATATGAGCCTGGCAAGCAGCAAGGCTCTTTGAAGATTTGCAAAGAAATCGAAAAAGCCTTGGCGAAGAATAAAGCAATGGAAAGATTAGTTGGCAGGTATGGGTGGGGGTGGTGAATCTCCGCCTTCGCTGTCTTCTTTCGGATACACCACATCCTTGCCAGGTTTACTGCAGTAATTTACTATAAAACGCGCTATTTACGAATGATAGAAAATTAGAACAATCTCAGTCATTTCGACATGTAGTTGTGCCTCATATTGCAAGCATCTCTTCGCAATGGTTTTTACTGGCTTTTTCCTATTTGTTCAAAAAAAGATTCACCGTTCGTTGGCGCAGCAGGAGAAGCAAAGTCCCTGGCAAAGTTCGCAGCAGAAGACGAGCATCTGCAAGCAAAGCTTGCCATTTTTGGCATTCCATCTCAAAAAATACGGAAAACAACTAGAAAACAGTGGTATACACCGTTTATTAACACTGATGAATAGTCATACAGTGATGAATAGCAATGATGATTATTGATCGATAATTATGAAAAAATGATAGGGAAAAAGAGACCTGGACAATGGTGACGATTGAAATGCCCATCCAAAGCCCAAGCACTCCTCCCACCGAACCCAGCAGAGATTCTCCCGAAACTTTCTGATAGCGCTCAGCCACCTGCAGGTTAACACTCGCATGCAATCCAATGGCTCATTTGCTCCTTTCTTTAGCGCAATAGTAGTTTCATAGAATCGTAAATGTTTACTTCTGAAGCAAAAAAATAGACCAAAACGCCGCAGCTTTATAAGCTTTGAAAAAATTCTGATTTAGGGAGCTATATTTATGCTGGATTATACTATACTTTTACCGATTTCACTATAAAACCAGTAAGTAGTAGCAGTACATTATAAGCAATGCCCCAAACCATGGCGTTCATGTCCTTGAAGGCAATCTCCAGGCCCGCCACACCCTTTCGCATTTTCTTCCGCTCATAGTCCCTGGTGCCTTTTCCCAGCCAGACATCCGCTGCCTCAAAGAGCAAGCAGAACTTGGACACTAAACGAATAGAAACGGGCTTCCCATCCAGCCTTCCACAGGTCGATCATGCTGCGGTTTTTCAGGAAGGCTTCGATGGAGGCATTGTTCTCTGCACGCTTTTCGAACTGGTAGGACAAGGAAATTCCGCCCATCTCAGCCAAACTGCCGTCGGACAGGAATCGACTTCCGGATGCTGAAGGCAACGGCTCATTTGTTTTCGGCTGTCATTGAGCTAGGCTGATGAAGGAGGTTTAAACTAAATCTATAAATTTTATTTTGGTGCCTAAAAATTTAGATTATCTCAACTTTTAAATCTGGAAACGAAATGAAGCTAGCTGTTTTTGAGACAGTAGTTCTTGGAACAATATCTCATGGGTTCATACTTGGTCCATAAAAGCATACCAGTAACCTCGTAGGTATCTTCAAAACAGGCCTCCTGGCAGGCTGCATTGCAATTGGCTGCAGATGCTGCGATCTTCTCTTCTCTTTCCATAAGGCTAGAAATTCAATTTTTGCATTTCATTTATCTTCAGCAATATCTCTGCATTGACACCTTTGCCTGCCAATTTTCCATAATTCATTCTACCCCCAAAAATGGAACCAGGCAGCCTTGTCCTCGGGCTGACAAGTTGGCATGGGTCCGTAGCCGGCTTCATCCGGCAAACAGCCACAAACATTGAAGAATGCCTGTCGCAGGCAGTCCTGCTCGCAAAGACCGTACGTATACAGGGCGTCTCAAACTCTCAATTCCCTCATCTCTGAGCATGCCGTTGGTGGGAATTTCTGGCATGAATTTTGCTATGGAATTGTGGGGGAGGGAATTTCGGTGATGAATTATGCTATGGAATTGTGGGTGGGAGAGGATTTTGGTGAATTGTGGGGGAGAGGGTTCTTGGGTGGATTGTGGGGGGGAAGTCGTGAAAAGCGGAAACTGTCGGGGAGGGAAAGACCGGGAAAAGTGTGGAGGCTGTAGTCGTCTGGCAGACGACAGGGCGGAGGTGGCTGAAGGGAGGGCAAGATGGAGGGGAGGCTGATACGGCTGCGGAAGAGGCTGACAGTGAGTTTGGACTTCTTTCCCGGCTCCAACAGCATCCACTGCTTCTCCTGCAAAGGATAAAGCTTGTGAAATATGTATCACACTGCCTGGCTAGCTGCACTGGCCTGGAGCTGGGGATTGCGGCTGAGCTGAATGGCGAAGCCAACTTCCAGGTAGTTCATGTCCACGGTGGGCAGATACTCCGGGTACTCCGAGTTTAACATCAGGCTCAGTGTCTCTTCTGCTCATTTCCACAACTTCATTAATCACTCCACTAAAATGCCTCAACTCAGTGCCATAAAAGGACTTAGAATGCAGTAATTAAGTAAATGAATTTTTAACACTCTTTCAGGCCTGATCATCGGATTCAAGTGATTATGAAATGAATTCAGTTTCACTTTATTGAAACCCGGTTTTTGGTAGGAGTGCGAATCAGCATCACATGGTGCGAAAAAATCTAAAAATTCAACTATGAGAATAACTTAAAATTGGACATCAAACTAATATTTTCTGGTGCATCTGAGGCTGGAGTATCAATTTAGGCCATTGGAATCAAAATTCAAGACGAAAAATATTTCGGACAAGTTTGCCCCATGTTATAACATAGGGCCAATTCTTGACTTGTCCTCAAAATTTGGGCCTTTTATCAAAATTGCCAAATGAAACCCAATGTTTTTCATAATAGATACTTGTGTAAGGCATATATAAAGGAGCTCACAAAAAGAAATTGGAAAGTATTTAGATACAGAAGAGCAGAAAGATTTTTTGAACCCCCTCGACCGGCATGGCCGAGGGGGTTCTCTGAAATCACCCCAGTTTTAGGCTGGTGGCGCTATCTATGTCACGACTAGCCATATATATATACATGTCCAGCCTGGGCATCCACGAATTCTTAACCGATTGACCCAAAACTTGGCAGGATTACGTATTGGCACTAGAGGTAGCCAGAAAAAGTTGCGGAGCATGCAGTTCTTTCTACATTTTGAGCAATGACCAAAAAATCACAAAATTTTGCCCTTAACTATGGGAGAAAATCGAAAACACAAGCAATTTTTGCCAAAATCGAGTCAAAACCCACAAACTATACATGATTTGGATGCATAATTTTTGGACAATAAGCTCATTAGGTTTTCATCGCGAAATTCGAAAATTTTTGGAACTGTGACAATTGCGTTTTCCGAATTTTTTTGGATTTTTTGATTTTTTTTAAACAAATTTAATATATGTTGTTCATGCATGTTTTTCCCATGTAATTACGTTTCGAACGCCGTTTAGATCATGCAAAAAGCCCCAGTAGAACAGAAGTTATGCTCATTTGGAATTTCTTCCCTCAGGCTGGCTGGTGGCAAATTTCGATTTTTGGGTGCCAAAATCCTAAGTCCATCCAAAACAATGCTTGCAACGCAAAACTGAATAAACTAGCAAAACTGGGCTCAAAACTGCATACATTTTTGAACCCCCTCGACCGGCATGGCCGAGGGGGTTCTCTGAAATCACCCCAGTTTTAGGCTGGTGGCGCTATCTATGTCACGACTAGCCATATATATATACATGTCCAGCCTGGGCATCCACGAATTCTTAACCGATTGACCCAAAACTTGGCAGGATTACGTATTGGCACTAGAGGTAGCCAGAAAAAGTTGCGGAGCATGCAGTTCTTTCTACATTTTGAGCAATGACCAAAAAATCACAAAATTTTGCCCTTAACTATGGGAGAAAATCGAAAACACAAGCAATTTTTGCCAAAATCGAGTCAAAACCCACAAACTATACATGATTTGGATGCATAATTTTTGGACAATAAGCTCATTAGGTTTTCATCGCGAAATTCGAAAATTTTTGGCAGTGTTGCCATTTTTTTATGGCATAATGTGTACATTACAGAATCTTATACAATCCATATAATGTATAGTATTGTATAATTGGCTGATTGTAATGTGAATGTATGTATAATTTTTGAGAGGCCAAAATATGCCTTATTATGCCATAACTGGGCCTGTTATGGCATAACTGGGCTTGATATAGGCTAGTTATGGAATATCTATGCTCCAGTTTGCATTGTGGGATTTTGCCATGCAACCAATGCATAGATTGCAGAGGTGCAGCAAAGGCTTCAGCTTCTCTGTGCTGTTCGCCATGCAACCAATGCATAGATTGCAGAGGTGCAGCAAAGGCTCCAGCTTCTCTGTGCTGTTCGCCATGCAACCAATGCATAGATTGCAGAGGTGCAGCAAAGGCTCCAGCTTCTCTGTGCTGTTCGCCATGCAACCAATGCATAGATTGCAGAGGTGCAGCAAAGGCTCCAGCTTCTCTGTGCTGTTCGCCATGCAACCAATGCATAGATTGCAGAGGTGCAGCAAAGGCTCCAGCTTCTCTGTGCTGTTCGCCATGCAACCAATGCATAGATTGCAGAGGTGCAGCAAAGGCTCCAGCTTACTCTGTGCTGTTCGCCATGCAACCAATGCATAGATTGGTCATGCCGATTTGGCGTTACGCCGATTCGGCGTTACGCCGATTCAGCGTTACGCCGATTCGGCGTTACGCCATTTCGGCGTTACGCCGTTTCAGCGTTACGCCGTTTAGGCGTTACGCCATTTCGGCGTTACGCAGCATAGATTGCAGAGGTGCAGCAAAGGCTTCAGCTTCTCTGTGCTGTTCGCCATGCAACCAATGCATAGATTGCAAAGGTGCAGCAAAGGCTCCAGCTTCTCTGTGCTGTTCGCCATGCAACCAATGCATAGATTGCAGAGGTGCAGCAAAGGCTCCAGCTTACTCTGTGCTGTTTGCCATGCAACCAATGCATAGATTGCAGAGGTGCAGCAAAGGCTCCAGCTTCTCTGTGCTGTTCGCCATGCAACCAATGCATAGATTGCAGAGGTGCAACAAAGGCTCCAGCTTCTCTGTGCTGTTCGCCATGCAACCAATGCATAGATTGCAAATGTGCAGCAAAGGCTCCAGCTTCTCTGTGCTGTTCGCCATGCAACCAATGCATAGATTGCAGAGGTGCAGCAAAGGCTCCAGCTTACTCTGTGCTGTTCGCCATGCAACCAATGCATAGATTGCAGAGGTGCAGCAAAGGCTCCAGCTTCTCTGTGCTGTTCGCCATGCAACCAATGCATAGATTGCAGAGGTGCAGCAAAGGCTCCAGCTTACTCTGTGCTGTTCGCCATGCAACCAATGCATAGATTGCAGAGGTGCAGCAAAGGCTCCAGCTTCTCTGTGCTGTTCGCCATGCAACCAATGCATAGATTGCAGAGGTGCAGCAAAGGCTCCAGCTTCTCTGTGCTGTTCGCCATGCAACCAATGCATAGATTGCAGAGGTGCAGCAAAGGCTCCAGCTTCTCTGTGCTGTTCGCCATGCAACCAATGCATAGATTGCAGAGGTGCAGCAAAGGCTCCAGCTTACTCTGTGCTGTTCGCCATGCAACCAATGCATAGATTGGTCATGCCGATTTGGCGTTACGCCGATCGGCGTTACGCCGATTCAGCGTTACGCCGATTCGGCGTTACGCCATTTCGGCGTTACGCCGTTTCAGCGTTACGCCGTTTAGGCGTTACGCCATTTCGGCGTTACGCAGCATAGATTGCAGAGGTGCAGCAAAGGCTTCAGCTTCTCTGTGCTGTTCGCCATGCAACCAATGCATAGATTGCAAAGGTGCAGCAAAGGCTCCAGCTTCTCTGTGCTGTTCGCCATGCAACCAATGCATAGATTGCAGAGGTGCAGCAAAGGCTCCAGCTTACTCTGCGCTGTTTGCCATGCAACCAATGCATAGATTGCAGAGGTGCAGCAAAGGCTCCAGCTTACTCTGTGCTGTTCGCCATGCAACCAATGCATAGATTGCAGAGGTGCAGCAAAGGCTCCAGCTTCTCTGTGCTGTTCGCCATGCAACCAATGCATAGATTGCAGAGGTGCAGCAAAGGCTCCAGCTTCTCTGTGCTGTTCGCCATGCAACCAATGCATAGATTGCAGAGGTGCAGCAAAGGCTCCAGCTTACTCTGTGCTGTTCGCCATGCAACCAATGCATAGATTGGTCATGCCGATTTGGCGTTACGCCGATTCGGCGTTACGCCGATTCAGCGTTACGCCGATTCGGCGTTACGCCATTTCGGCGTTACGCCGTTTCAGCGTTACGCCGTTTAGGCGTTACGCCATTTCGGCGTTACGCAGCATAGATTGCAGAGGTGCAGCAAAGGCTTCAGCTTCTCTGTGCTGTTCGCCATGCAACCAATGCATAGATTGCAAAGGTGCAGCAAAGGCTCCAGCTTCTCTGTGCTGTTCGCCATGCAACCAATGCATAGATTGCAGAGGTGCAGCAAAGGCTCCAGCTTACTCTGTGCTGTTTGCCATGCAACCAATGCATAGATTGCAGAGGTGCAGCAAAGGCTCCAGCTTCTCTGTGCTGTTCGCCATGCAACCAATGCATAGATTGCAGAGGTGCAACAAAGGCTCCTGCTTCTCTGTGCTGTTCGCCATGCAACCAATGCATAGATTGCAAATGTGCAGCAAAGGCTCCAGCTTCTCTGTGCTGTTCGCCATGCAACCAATGCATAGATTGCAGAGGTGCAGCAAAGGCTCCAGCTTACTCTGTGCTGTTCGCCATGCAACCAATGCATAGATTGCAGAGGTGCAGCAAAGGCTCCAGCTTCTCTGTGCTGTTCGCCATGCAACCAATGCATAGATTGCAGAGGTGCAGCAAAGGCTCCAGCTTCTCTGTGCTGTTCGCCATGCAACCAATGCATAGATTGCAGAGGTGCAGCAAAGGCTCCAGCTTACTCTGTGCTGTTCGCCATGCAACCAATGCATAGATTGCAGAGGTGCAGCAAAGGCTCCAGCTTCTCTGTGCTGTTCGCCATGCAACCAATGCATAGATTGCAGAGGTGCAGCAAAGGCTCCAGCTTACTCTGTGCTGTTGGCCATGCAACCAATGCATAGATTGCAGAGGTGCAGCAAAGGCTCCAGCTTCTCTGTGCTGTTCGCCATGCAACCAATGCATAGATTGCAGAGGTGCAGCAAAGGCTCCAGCTTACTCTGTGCTGTTCGCCATGCAACCAATGCATAGATTGGTCATGCCGATTTGGCGTTACGCTGATTCAGCGTTACGCCGATTCGGCGTCACGCTGATTCGGCGTTACGCCGTTTCGGCGTTACGGCTGATTCTCAATGTATATTATACAATTACACAATATTGTGAAATTGTATAACCCATAATTGTATTGTATAACAGGGCTTACACAATATTGTAATGTTAATGTATGTATAATTTTCAGGGCACCTGTATTGTAATGTTAATGTATGTATAAGCACAGGAAAAAGCGGCAACACTGATTTTTGGAACTGTGACAATTGCGTTTTCCGAATTTTTTTGGATTTTTTGATTTTTTTAAACAAATTTAATATATGTTGTTCATGCATGTTTTTCCCATGTAATTACGTTTCGAACGCCGTTTAGATCATGCAAAAAGCCCCAGTAGAACAGAAGTTATGCTCATTTGGAATTTCTTCCCTCAGGCTGGCTGGTGGCAAATTTCGATTTTTGGGTGCCAAAATCCTAAGTCCATCCAAAACAATGCTTGCAACGCAAAACTGAATAAACTAGCAAAACTGGGCTCAAAACTGCATACATTTTTGAACCCCCTCGACCGGCATGGCCGAGGGGGTTCTCTGAAATCACCCCAGTTTTAGGCTGGTGGCGCTATCTATGTCACGACTAGCCATATATATATACATGTCCAGCCTGGGCATCCACGAATTCTTAACCGATTGACCCAAAACTTGGCAGGATTACGTATTGGCACTAGAGGTAGCCAGAAAAAGTTGCGGAGCATGCAGTTCTTTCTACATTTTGAGCAATGACCAAAAAATCACAAAATTTTGCCCTTAACTATGGGAGAAAATCGAAAACACAAGCAATTTTTGCCAAAATCGAGTCAAAACCCACAAACTATACATGATTTGGATGCATAATTTTTGGACAATAAGCTCATTAGGTTTTCATCGCGAAATTCGAAAATTTTTGGAACTGTGACAATTGCGTTTTCCGAATTTTTTTGGATTTTTTGATTTTTTTAAACAAATTTAATATATGTTGTTCATGCATGTTTTTGAACCCCCTCGACCGGCATGGCCGAGGGGGTTCTCTGAAATCACCCCAGTTTTAGGCTGGTGGCGCTATCTATGTCACGACTAGCCATATATATATACATGTCCAGCCTGGGCATCCACGAATTCTTAACCGATTGACCCAAAACTTGGCAGGATTACGTATTGGCACTAGAGGTAGCCAGAAAAAGTTGCGGAGCATGCAGTTCTTTCTACATTTTGAGCAATGACCAAAAAATCACAAAATTTTGCCCTTAACTATGGGAGAAAATCGAAAACACAAGCAATTTTTGCCAAAATCGAGTCAAAACCCACAAACTATACATGATTTGGATGCATAATTTTTGGACAATAAGCTCATTAGGTTTTCATCGCGAAATTCGAAAATTTTTGGAACTGTGACAATTGCGTTTTCCGAATTTTTTTGGATTTTTTGATTTTTTTAAACAAATTTAATATATGTTGTTCATGCATGTTTTTGAACCCCCTCGACCGGCATGGCCGAGGGGGTTCTCTGAAATCACCCCAGTTTTAGGCTGGTGGCGCTATCTATGTCACGACTAGCCATATATATATACATGTCCAGCCTGGGCATCCACGAATTCTTAACCGATTGACCCAAAACTTGGCAGGATTACGTATTGGCACTAGAGGTAGCCAGAAAAAGTTGCGGAGCATGCAGTTCTTTCTACATTTTGAGCAATGACCAAAAAATCACAAAATTTTGCCCTTAACTATGGGAGAAAATCGAAAACACAAGCAATTTTTGCCAAAATCGAGTCAAAACCCACAAACTATACATGATTTGGATGCATAATTTTTGGACAATAAGCTCATTAGGTTTTCATCGCGAAATTCGAAAATTTTTGGAACTGTGACAATTGCGTTTTCCGAATTTTTTTGGATTTTTTGATTTTTTTAAACAAATTTAATATATGTTGTTCATGCATGTTTTTCCCATGTAATTACGTTTCGAACGCCGTTTAGATCATGCAAAAAGCCCCAGTAGAACAGAAGTTATGCTCATTTGGAATTTCTTCCCTCAGGCTGGCTGGTGGCAAATTTCGATTTTTGGGTGCCAAAATCCTAAGTCCATCCAAAACAATGCTTGCAACGCAAAACTGAATAAACTAGCAAAACTGGGCTCAAAACTGCATACATTTTTGAACCCCCTCGACCGGCATGGCCGAGGGGGTTCTCTGAAATCACCCCAGTTTTAGGCTGGTGGCGCTATCTATGTCACGACTAGCCATATATATATACATGTCCAGCCTGGGCATCCACGAATTCTTAACCGATTGACCCAAAACTTGGCAGGATTACGTATTGGCACTAGAGGTAGCCAGAAAAAGTTGCGGAGCATGCAGTTCTTTCTACATTTTGAGCAATGACCAAAAAATCACAAAATTTTGCCCTTAACTATGGGAGAAAATCGAAAACACAAGCAATTTTTGCCAAAATCGAGTCAAAACCCACAAACTATACATGATTTGGATGCATAATTTTTGGACAATAAGCTCATTAGGTTTTCATCGCGAAATTCGAAAATTTTTGGAACTGTGACAATTGCGTTTTCCGAATTTTTTTGGATTTTTTGATTTTTTTAAACAAATTTAATATATGTTGTTCATGCATGTTTTTCCCATGTAATTACGTTTCGAACGCCGTTTAGATCATGCAAAAAGCCCCAGTAGAACAGAAGTTATGCTCATTTGGAATTTCTTCCCTCAGGCTGGCTGGTGGCAAATTTCGATTTTTGGGTGCCAAAATCCTAAGTCCATCCAAAACAATGCTTGCAACGCAAAACTGAATAAACTAGCAAAACTGGGCTCAAAACTGCATACATTTTTGAACCCCCTCGACCGGCATGGCCGAGGGGGTTCTCTGAAATCACCCCAGTTTTAGGCTGGTGGCGCTATCTATGTCACGACTAGCCATATATATATACATGTCCAGCCTGGGCATCCACGAATTCTTAACCGATTGACCCAAAACTTGGCAGGATTACGTATTGGCACTAGAGGTAGCCAGAAAAAGTTGCGGAGCATGCAGTTCTTTCTACATTTTGAGCAATGACCAAAAAATCACAAAATTTTGCCCTTAACTATGGGAGAAAATCGAAAACACAAGCAATTTTTGCCAAAATCGAGTCAAAACCCACAAACTATACATGATTTGGATGCATAATTTTTGGACAATAAGCTCATTAGGTTTTCATCGCGAAATTCGAAAATTTTTGGAACTGTGACAATTGCGTTTTCCGAATTTTTTTGGATTTTTTGATTTTTTTAAACAAATTTAATATATGTTGTTCATGCATGTTTTTCCCATGTAATTACGTTTCGAACGCCGTTTAGATCATGCAAAAAGCCCCAGTAGAACAGAAGTTATGCTCATTTGGAATTTCTTCCCTCAGGCTGGCTGGTGGCAAATTTCGATTTTTGGGTGCCAAAATCCTAAGTCCATCCAAAACAATGCTTGCAACGCAAAACTGAATAAACTAGCAAAACTGGGCTCAAAACTGCATACATTTTTGAACCCCCTCGACCGGCATGGCCGAGGGGGTTCTCTGAAATCACCCCAGTTTTAGGCTGGTGGCGCTATCTATGTCACGACTAGCCATATATATATACATGTCCAGCCTGGGCATCCACGAATTCTTAACCGATTGACCCAAAACTTGGCAGGATTACGTATTGGCACTAGAGGTAGCCAGAAAAAGTTGCGGAGCATGCAGTTCTTTCTACATTTTGAGCAATGACCAAAAAATCACAAAATTTTGCCCTTAACTATGGGAGAAAATCGAAAACACAAGCAATTTTTGCCAAAATCGAGTCAAAACCCACAAACTATACATGATTTGGATGCATAATTTTTGGACAATAAGCTCATTAGGTTTTCATCGCGAAATTCGAAAATTTTTGGAACTGTGACAATTGCGTTTTCCGAATTTTTTTGGATTTTTTGATTTTTTTAAACAAATTTAATATATGTTGTTCATGCATGTTTTTCCCATGTAATTACGTTTCGAACGCCGTTTAGATCATGCAAAAAGCCCCAGTAGAACAGAAGTTATGCTCATTTGGAATTTCTTCCCTCAGGCTGGCTGGTGGCAAATTTCGATTTTTGGGTGCCAAAATCCTAAGTCCATCCAAAACAATGCTTGCAACGCAAAACTGAATAAACTAGCAAAACTGGGCTCAAAACTGCATACATTTTTGAACCCCCTCGACCGGCATGGCCGAGGGGGTTCTCTGAAATCACCCCAGTTTTAGGCTGGTGGCGCTATCTATGTCACGACTAGCCATATATATATACATGTCCAGCCTGGGCATCCACGAATTCTTAACCGATTGACCCAAAACTTGGCAGGATTACGTATTGGCACTAGAGGTAGCCAGAAAAAGTTGCGGAGCATGCAGTTCTTTCTACATTTTGAGCAATGACCAAAAAATCACAAAATTTTGCCCTTAACTATGGGAGAAAATCGAAAACACAAGCAATTTTTGCCAAAATCGAGTCAAAACCCACAAACTATACATGATTTGGATGCATAATTTTTGGACAATAAGCTCATTAGGTTTTCATCGCGAAATTCGAAAATTTTTGGAACTGTGACAATTGCGTTTTCCGAATTTTTTTGGATTTTTTGATTTTTTTAAACAAATTTAATATATGTTGTTCATGCATGTTTTTCCCATGTAATTACGTTTCGAACGCCGTTTAGATCATGCAAAAAGCCCCAGTAGAACAGAAGTTATGCTCATTTGGAATTTCTTCCCTCAGGCTGGCTGGTGGCAAATTTCGATTTTTGGGTGCCAAAATCCTAAGTCCATCCAAAACAATGCTTGCAACGCAAAACTGAATAAACTAGCAAAACTGGGCTCAAAACTGCATACATTTTTGAACCCCCTCGACCGGCATGGCCGAGGGGTTCTCTGAAATCACCCCAGTTTTAGGCTGGTGGCGCTATCTATGTCACGACTAGCCATATATATATACATGTCCAGCCTGGGCATCCACGAATTCTTAACCGATTGACCCAAAACTTGGCAGGATTACGTATTGGCACTAGAGGTAGCCAGAAAAAGTTGCGGAGCATGCAGTTCTTTCTACATTTTGAGCAATGACCAAAAAATCACAAAATTTTGCCCTTAACTATGGGAGAAAATCGAAAACACAAGCAATTTTTGCCAAAATCGAGTCAAAACCCACAAACTATACATGATTTGGATGCATAATTTTTGGACAATAAGCTCATTAGGTTTTCATCGCGAAATTCGAAAATTTTTGGAACTGTGACAATTGCGTTTTCCGAATTTTTTTGGATTTTTTGATTTTTTTAAACAAATTTAATATATGTTGTTCATGCATGTTTTTCCCATGTAATTACGTTTCGAACGCCGTTTAGATCATGCAAAAAGCCCCAGTAGAACAGAAGTTATGCTCATTTGGAATTTCTTCCCTCAGGCTGGCTGGTGGCAAATTTCGATTTTTGGGTGCCAAAATCCTAAGTCCATCCAAAACAATGCTTGCAACGCAAAACTGAATAAACTAGCAAAACTGGGCTCAAAACTGCATACATTTTTGAACCCCCTCGACCGGCATGGCCGAGGGGGTTCTCTGAAATCACCCAGTTTTAGGCTGGTGGCGCTATCTATGTCACGACTAGCCATATATATATACATGTCCAGCCTGGGCATCCACGAATTCTTAACCGATTGACCCAAAACTTGGCAGGATTACGTATTGGCACTAGAGGTAGCCAGAAAAAGTTGCGGAGCATGCAGTTCTTTCTACATTTTGAGCAATGACCAAAAAATCACAAAATTTTGCCCTTAACTATGGGAGAAAATCGAAAACACAAGCAATTTTTGCCAAAATCGAGTCAAAACCCACAAACTATACATGATTTGGATGCATAATTTTTGGACAATAAGCTCATTAGGTTTTCATCGCGAAATTCGAAAATTTTTGGAACTGTGACAATTGCGTTTTCCGAATTTTTTTGGATTTTTTGATTTTTTTAAACAAATTTAATATATGTTGTTCATGCATGTTTTTCCCATGTAATTACGTTTCGAACGCCGTTTAGATCATGCAAAAAGCCCCAGTAGAACAGAAGTTATGCTCATTTGGAATTTCTTCCCTCAGGCTGGCTGGTGGCAAATTTCGATTTTTGGGTGCCAAAATCCTAAGTCCATCCAAAACAATGCTTGCAACGCAAAACTGAATAAACTAGCAAAACTGGGCTCAAAACTGCATACATTTTTGAACCCCCTCGACCGGCATGGCCGAGGGGGTTCTCTGAAATCACCCCAGTTTTAGGCTGGTGGCGCTATCTATGTCACGACTAGCCATATATATATACATGTCCAGCCTGGGCATCCACGAATTCTTAACCGATTGACCCAAAACTTGGCAGGATTACGTATTGGCACTAGAGGTAGCCAGAAAAAGTTGCGGAGCATGCAGTTCTTTCTACATTTTGAGCAATGACCAAAAAATCACAAAATTTTGCCCTTAACTATGGGAGAAAATCGAAAACACAAGCAATTTTTGCCAAAATCGAGTCAAAACCCACAAACTATACATGATTTGGATGCATAATTTTTGGACAATAAGCTCATTAGGTTTTCATCGCGAAATTCGAAAATTTTTGGAACTGTGACAATTGCGTTTTCCGAATTTTTTTGGATTTTTTGATTTTTTTAAACAAATTTAATATATGTTGTTCATGCATGTTTTTCCCATGTAATTACGTTTCGAACGCCGTTTAGATCATGCAAAAAGCCCCAGTAGAACAGAAGTTATGCTCATTTGGAATTTCTTCCCTCAGGCTGGCTGGTGGCAAATTTCGATTTTTGGGTGCCAAAATCCTAAGTCCATCCAAAACAATGCTTGCAACGCAAAACTGAATAAACTAGCAAAACTGGGCTCAAAACTGCATACATTTTTGAACCCCCTCGACCGGCATGGCCGAGGGGGTTCTCTGAAATCACCCCAGTTTTAGGCTGGTGGCGCTATCTATGTCACGACTAGCCATATATATATACATGTCCAGCCTGGGCATCCACGAATTCTTAACCGATTGACCCAAAACTTGGCAGGATTACGTATTGGCACTAGAGGTAGCCAGAAAAAGTTGCGGAGCATGCAGTTCTTTCTACATTTTGAGCAATGACCAAAAAATCACAAAATTTTGCCCTTAACTATGGGAGAAAATCGAAAACACAAGCAATTTTTGCCAAAATCGAGTCAAAACCCACAAACTATACATGATTTGGATGCATAATTTTTGGACAATAAGCTCATTAGGTTTTCATCGCGAAATTCGAAAATTTTTGGAACTGTGACAATTGCGTTTTCCGAATTTTTTTGGATTTTTTGATTTTTTTAAACAAATTTAATATATGTTGTTCATGCATGTTTTTCCCATGTAATTACGTTTCGAACGCCGTTTAGATCATGCAAAAAGCCCCAGTAGAACAGAAGTTATGCTCATTTGGAATTTCTTCCCTCAGGCTGGCTGGTGGCAAATTTCGATTTTTGGGTGCCAAAATCCTAAGTCCATCCAAAACAATGCTTGCAACGCAAAACTGAATAAACTAGCAAAACTGGGCTCAAAACTGCATACATTTTTGAACCCCCTCGACCGGCATGGCCGAGGGGGTTCTCTCAAATCACCCCTTTTAGCCGGCCCTTCTTGCCCACACCCGCGACACACCTCCCGCGCACCTCCACCTTCTCACCGACACCACCGCGCACGACCGTTCACTGCCTAGCCAACCAACGAGCACGCCTCCCTCCCTTCCTCCTTTGAGCAATGACCAAAAAATCACAAAATTCCCTTAACTATGGAAAAATAAAACACAAGCAATTTCCCAAATCCAAAACCCACACTCTACACAACCAATTTCCAAACCCCTCCCCCCAATCAAATACCCAACCCCAACTGGCGCGAACGGAGCTTTAGCGGAGTGTCAGCGCCCAGCCCCTCTTTTCGACTCAGGTGTATGTTTTGAGGGTTATTGCCAGATCTTGAAACTGATAAGCATTTTTCTCAACATTGCCTGCACCAATTGATGTGATTTTTGCAGCATTGGAAAGAACAACATCGAATTGTGGGGGGTACTCGCGAAAATTAGTAAAATATGGCTTCCATTGCTTTGAAAATTCGAAAACAAAAGTGCCGCACGAACTCCTTCCCTTCCCTTCTTCCCTTCTTCCCTTCCCTTCCCTTCTTCGCATCTACTCCATGAACGGGTGTAGGTATTCATTTCATCCCCCATCCCCTCCCCTCGGGTCTTCAACTGCGCAGATTTGTGCATTAAAAATAGGCTATTTCCCAGCGCCATGCGCCCCTGTGGTGTAGTGGTAAGATGATTAACTTTTCGCTGAGCCTGTTGGGTTCTAAATTCTTGATTTTATTTTATTCTTCATTTATTTTATTATCCGAGTACAAAGCCAACGAAATTGATCTACTACTAATGGAATATTTTTGAATGCTTTTAAAGTTGAGGAAATAACTGGTACCATCGGCAAGCCGAAATAGAGCTCTTTTCTCCTGAAAATCGATTGCCCCGAGTGTAAAGCCAAAGAAATTGCCCTATTACTAGTGAAATCTGCTGTGTCACCTGCATTTTGTTTGAGCGCGCATGAAAAGAGCCCTGGAACTGCGCGCGAAAACAAAATGCAAATGCCCCACAAGCAGATTTCACTAGTAATAGGGCAATTTCTTTGGCTTTACACTCGGGGCAATCGATTTTCAGGAGAAAAGAGCTCTATTTCGGCTTGCCGATGGTACCAGTTATTTTAATTGCTAGTTATGACAATGTTTCGTCATTAAACTGCTTTCTCTTATTATCAACATGAAGTTTACCTATTTATCCAGTTCATATGCTGCCTAAAAAAGCGCATCAAGCTATTTTATTGAAAAATTGCTTGTTTTACCATCTATGATATAAAAGCTGGCAACTCATTTATCTATGTTTGCATGGTGGCATTTTTCGCTGTCATCATATGATATTTGTTCTTAAGTTAAATTTGTTATGAGCTATATTTTCGGTTATGAGACGCCTGCAACATTTAATCGGAGGCAGTGAGAATCACTTCAACCAAATATAACGTAAGCCGTCTTTGGTGCTGTTTTGTAGCAAGGACCCTTTTTGCACATCTGCAATCAGTTTTTAGTTTCAAACGTCAAATCAAAAAATGACATAAAGTGGCTAATTTGGTACAAAATTAGCTGTAATTGTGTACTATAGGTACATTTACTGATTGGTCATGTTTGAGACCAGCTTTAAGGCTTCGCAAGCGGCACTTGACACCTGGTTTCCCCCCATGATATTTCCCCCCCCCAAGCAATAACCCCCTCCCCCTCATGAAAGTTTCCCCCCATGAAGGTTTCCCCCCATGAAGGTTTCCCCCCCCAAGAAGTCTACCTATACACACACACACACCCTGCGCTAATGCAGCCCATAGTTGATACGGCTTTACATAGAAAATAGGTGAAATTTTGTCTTGGGGGGGGGGACTAGTCGTCGAAATCGAGGGCTAGTTCCCCCCCCCCCCCAAGAGTTTTGACGACTAGTTTCCCCCCAAGACACACATTTCCCTGTTTAAACTGCCGTATTAACTATGGGCTGTATTAGCACTGGGAGTGTGGGTATAGGTAAAATCTTGGGGGAAACCTTCATGGGGGTGTCCTCTATTGGGGGCCGGTAACCCTCCATGGTGGGGGGTAATGGCCATGGGGGGGGGGGGGGGAAACCAGGCGTGAGCCGCGGTCGGTTGGTCGGTTGGTTTGGCACTTAATTGGAAAAGTTGGGTGGTTGGTTGGGACCGGCGGGTCGGGGGGGGGGGGGGGTCGGGACACGTATGGTAGTTCCCTCTCCCCTAATCGAGTTCCCCCCATGGAGAGGTGCCGGCCAGCCAAGGGGGGACTCCTCCCATAAAAGTTCCCTCCATAAAGCCCCCCCCCCCAGGTTTTACCTACCACACACACCCTACACTAACTCATCCCCTAGTTTATAGGGCTTTGGTGAAACTAGCTGAAAATAGGTGAAATTGTGTCTTGAGTGGAGCTAGGCATCAACATCGACTACTAGTCCCCCCAAGACTTTTGACACCAAGTTCCCTCCCCCAAGACACAATTTCACCTATTTTCACCTAGTTTCACCCAATCCGTATCAACTAGGGGACGAGTTAGCGCAGGGTGTGTGCGGTAGGTAAAATCTTGGGAGGGACTTTCATGGGGGAACTTTCGGCTGACTCCTAGAACCCCCCCCCCAAGACTGACACCCCCCCCCCAAGATATACACCCCCCCAAGATATACACCCCCCCAAGGCATATATATTGAAAATTTTTTTATTGCCTTAACATACTTCTCTTTACATATCTCGAAATTTAAACTCAAGGAATTTTTATATAAACAACTATATACCTACTTTTTACTGCTACTAGTTAGTCTGCCTACTACCAGGAGTAGTACTAGGATACTGTTTACGGCAACCCCTTAGGCTTAGTCAAAATGCGAGAATACTGTGGCAGTACCTACTAGTTGCTTAGGAGCCATGGTCCATACTGTGGCAGTACCTACTAGTTACTGCTAGTAGGTACTGCTTAACTAGTAGGTACTGCCACAGTATGGACCATGGCTCCTAAGCAACTAGTAGGTACTGCCACAGTATTCTCGCATTTTGACTAAGCCTAAGGGGTTGCCGTAAACAGTATCCTAGTACTACTCCTGGTAGTAGGCAGACTAACTAGTAGCAGTAAAAAGTAGGTATTTAATCATCTACATGAAAATTCCGTGAGTTTAAATTTCGAGATATGTAAAGAGAAGTATGTTAAGGCAATAAAAAAATTTTCAATATATATGCCTTGGGGGGGTGTATATCTTGGGGGGGGGGTGTAAGTCTTGGGGGGGGGGGTTCTAGGAGTCAGCCGAACTTTCTTTGGGGGGGGGGGGGAGGGAACCTCATGGGGGGAAACTCATGGTGGGGGGGGGGGGAAAAAGATGTCAGCCGAAAAGCAAAACAATAACAATAGGGATAAAACATCGCTGTGATGAACTGCTGTTTTGATGAACTGTCGCGGTGATGAACTGTCGCGCTGATGAACTGTCGCGGTGATGAACTGTCATTTAACCGTTTTGACAACAACTCAACGTTCCAGTAAACTACACGCTCTGTTTGTGCACTTTGACCCCGTAAATGTGGTGGAAGGGCAGGGGCTCTAACACCAGGAAAGGCTAGTGTCAGCCGGAAAGGTGTGTGCCTAGAGGGTGCTACTGCAAACCGTGTCAAAAAGTTTCAACTAATTTCTAAATTTTTTAAAATTTCTAAATTTCAAAAAAAATTTTTTGGAAAGGCCAAGGCTTCCTTCTCGGACCAAAAAGCATTGTAACGCTAGGCTTGGATGGAATTAATATGGTGATTGATGGAGGGGTGCCTGAGACATTTTTGCACATGTCGCAGCAGATGTCGCCGGGGAACATTTCTTCCAGCTTGACCAGTTTTGGAGGCGAACCCTCAGCGCAATAGCAGTAGCCTTGATCAAACGGGTTATACCAGGCTTTGTAATGTGCGCAGTACTTATTAGAGCTGAAAAATTACAGACCACAGTCCACCAGTGCGACCAAGAAAGAGATGAACGGTCTTACGCGCATTCAGGACTGCATGCGCTGGCGTCGGATTTGAAAGTGGCAACAGCCAAGGCGTCCGTCGCACAAAGCACCAGCAGCACCAGTTGCAGCATCATTTCTACCTTGGCCATACAATTTGACCTATGCTTCGAAAGCCTGGCTTTTTATGCCTCTCTGCTGCTCTTTTGGCTTCAATATAAGCTTATTGTCCTGCTAACACTGAGAATATTTGTGAAAGGCTGTAGAAATAGATTTTAAAGCTTATCAAATCTTTCTCAGGCATTTAAATGCCTTTGCTTTCTTTTCTCTTCGTTTTTTATTTCAAATGTATATTGCCCTTGTACTTGTGCGAATTGGCGGTGAGAAAATCAGTGGGAATTGGGCGTGCGCGAGGGAGCAAGGCGAACCGTCAGCGCCCAGCCCCTCTTTTCGACGCAAGTGTATGTTTTTGGAGTTTTTGTTAGATCTTAAAATTGATACGGCTCTTGCTCCTCACAGAAAAACTCAATCGTTCTGATTATTTTTGAATTTATTCAATGGACGATAGTAGGTATATCTGGTACCATCGGCAGGCCAAATGAGGGGCTCTTTTCTCCAAAATTTGCAATTGCCTCGAGAAAAAAGTCAAGGAAATACATTTCCTACTAGTGGAATCTGCTGCTTGGACACTTGCATTTTGTTTTTGGCGCGCAGTTTAGTGTCTCTTTCCATGCGCGCCCAAAAACAAAATGCAAATGACGCAGCAGAGTCCACTAGTAGGAAATGTATTTCCTTGACTTTTTTCTCGAGGCAATTGCAAATTTTGGAGAAAAGAGCCCCTCATTTGGCCTGCCGATGGTACCAGATATTTAATATATGTTGTTCATGCATGTTTTTCCCATGTAATTACGTTTCGAACGCCGTTTAGATCATGCAAAAAGCCCCAGTAGAACAGAAGTTATGCTCATTTGGAATTTCTTCCCTCAGGCTGGCTGGTGGCAAATTTCGATTTTTGGGTGCCAAAATCCTAAGTCCATCCAAAACAATGCTTGCAACGCAAAACTGAATAAACTAGCAAAACTGGGCTCAAAACTGCATACATTTTTGAACCCCCTCGACCGGCATGGCCGAGGGGGTTCTCTGAAATCACCCCAGTTTTAGGCTGGTGGCGCTATCTATGTCACGACTAGCCATATATATATACATGTCCAGCCTGGGCATCCACGAATTCTTAACCGATTGACCCAAAACTTGGCAGGATTACGTATTGGCACTAGAGGTAGCCAGAAAAAGTACTAAGTCCCAGACCCCAAATCCTATGAAACATCGCTGTGCAGGGTAAATCAGGTAAGTGTTATTTTGAGTTCTGAGTATTACTTTCCTAGGGCGCGACAGTGCCCTAGTTATGAATGGGTGATCGAGTTTTTTGGACTTTCATGTCACGAGTTTGAGCTCCTTGGGTATTGGTTAAAACCTAGGACATATATATATCAATCGAAAGCTCTAGTTGAGATCTCGATGGGAAAAATCGTGAAATTTTGATTTTGGCCCTGGTATTTCAGAAATTTTGAAAAAACCTGCAAAAAATGGCATAAAAAATGACATCTCCGAATTTTAAGTGTTCTCATTTTGGAACAAAAGCGAAATTTAAAAATCTAAGAATTACGTGTTTTAGCAAATTGTTCCAGCTATCCAATGGTGTTATTTTTGTCATAGGTTTTTTGGAGAAATTTCCCAATCAATTCACGTTTGTGAAAGGCATTTTGCTCAATTTTGTCATCTACCCATTCTTCGAATGTTTCAAATCAGTTAAACTGCGCAGATTTATACGTTAAATTGAAACTGATGCTCAGGTTAGCTTATATGTCATAGGTTTGAACTCCATTGAATCGCTCCATCTAAACCTGTGTATGGTACACATCACTTTTGAAGCCTTGTTCATGTGGCGAACTTCTAGTCACATTGGAAATAAATATGTCTTCCACATGACCAAGATGTAGACTAGACTAAAATGCTACAGCATGTTAAGCTTATGAATTTTCAATCACCAAAAAGATAAAAACAAGATGTTGCAAAATCGTAGTTTATATTGATTTAAGCAAAATTATTTGGACAACAATTTTAACTGGTCCATTTAAATGTTTTTGGTTCATCTAAAAACTCCACTGGTCATTCATAAGCAGGCGGCAATTTTGGCACAAAGAGGGTAACACTGTAGGGAATTAAACCAAGATTAATGAAAATAAAATGTAATAATACAATAAAATGCCATATAGTTAATTAAACAATAGGTGTAAAATAATAAAAATTTAATATGAACAGTATCAAAATCAAATAAAAATGAGGAAAAAAATAAATGACAAATGACATTGGCTAAATGATAAATTTTGATTTTAATCTGTCATATTTTAAATAAGGCAATTTTGTAAGGCTTGAAAATAATCCAATAAAGTTCAAAAACAAATCATCCCTAAAGTAAATACTGAAGAACTAAAAACACTACCGAGGCAAGATTCTGCCATAAATTGCCGCCTGCTTATGAATGACCAGTGGAGTTTTTAGATGAACCAAAAACATTTAAATGGACCTTAAACATTACTTTTCTGGGTATAAAGTGGGAAAATTGCAATATGCGGTTTTTGCACTGTAGTACCTGAAGTCTTGAGAATTGCACAGAAGACCTGATTTTTTTGTTCACTATTCTTATATGTCGATTCTAAATCTGTGCTTACTTTTGAAATTGGTTGAGAAACCACATACTTGATTTTTGAGTTAAAATGATCATATAAAGGATGCGCTCCGCGGTCACCTATTGCGCTTTGCGCCATATACTTGTTTTAATTTTAATGTATAACTTTTTGGGATCAAAAACGGCAACACTGGGCGTTACCTGGGCCAGGCATTACATGGGCCAGGCATTACCTGGGCCAGGCATTACCTGGACCAGGCATTACCTGGGCCAGGCATTACCTGGGCCAGGCATTACATGGGCCAGGCATTACCTGGGCCAGGCATTACCTGGGCCAGGCATTACATGGGCCAGGCATTACCTGGGCCAGGCATTACCTGGGCCAGGCATTACCTGGGCCAGGCACAGACATTACATGGGCCAGGCATTACCTGGGGTCATGTATCGCCTGAGGTCTAGATTCTGTAAGGATTTTGAACAATATATTTTTTAAATATTCTGTAAGGAATTCTTAGAGAATAAAATCAGAATATAATCTGGACTTCAAAATTTTTAGAATAAAATCGGAATAAAATCTGCCAATTTCTGACCTTACAGAATACTAAGGATTCTAGATTTTCAGAATACAGAATAAAATATTCTCTAAAGATTCCGGCAACCCTGCCTACCCAGCGGAGCTGGCTTCGGCAATGGCTTTTACTAGCCGAAGTTGTGCGGTGTGGTCTGCCTGACGGACAGAGTCTGCGACTGTCCGCGCGGCCTTGGTCGCAGACTGCCTGAGGAGCAGTACATCGGTGTGCTCACTTTCGTTGGAGAGGAGGAGGGGGCGTTTGATGGGAGCAGGTACGTGTTGGATAGAAAAGGCTACTGATCTGTTTGAGGTTTCAAGAGTTCATTGGATTAGATGCGGTGCATCCAATTTCTTAATTGTGTTTTTCGATTTGGTGAGCTAAAACCTTTTTGACCAATTTCGAACTAAACTCAAAGGTTCAGCAAATCCGCACCCACAACAATCCAGCAAAAATAGACATCCCAAGGTACCAGAAAGATGCAGCTGAAATGGTGCTGTTTGCAGAGATCCAGGGCATCAGCATGACATTGTGGATAGTCCGTTTTGGGGCACGCGAGAACCTGCGCTACCGCTTTTGTCAACCACCTGTTGCCGCTGTTCCAGGACTTCGTGGAGCGCTTCCGGTGTTGGACAGCCGTTTGACGTGACTAGGCCTAGATGCCTTTGTCAAGACCAACATTTTCGACAGCCTTGTATGTCATTCCAGTTTGCTCTAGCACACTATTTTTGAGTTTCCAAGACGATCATCAAATTGTCTAACTAATTTGTATGGCTTTTATTTATGAACCTGATGAAACATCAGAGATGCAAGTAGCCTCAGCCTGAAACATTAGATGGGCAGCAGAAACAATGATGGTTGAAATGAAAGTGATTGCAGAACCGCTTAGTGGTGAACGCCTCCTCCATTCTTACCAGACCGACCTCCTCAATTCCTGCCACCACAGCGACTGTCACCCCAAGGTGTGCACCTTTTTTGCCTCAAGAAATTAGAGAGTGGCGTCTTAGAGGGAAGACAAAGACGTCTAGGAATTCTGGTATTTCAAAGAAATGACTAGTTCAGCCGTTTCCTTGAAGAATGATGCAGATTGTTGCCTTCCATGAAAGTAATTTCTTTAACATGGTGCAGAGCAAAGCAACACCTCCATTTTCAAGTGACCATTGCAAAATCCATAAACATTCTCTTTTGCTGTCAGGACTTCAATGTGGAATTTCTCCAGGTGTCCTGCCGAAATTTTGAACTCCGCTGTCGCCCCCTGCAGCGATCTAAATTTTGGCTGTCCTGCCGGCAGAATTGGTGGGCCTATTCACTACTTTTTTGCTGCAAGACTTTTTAAGAAGCGTCAGATTGTGCCAATGTAAAGCCCGGTTTGTTCCACAAGTTGCTAGAACTATCAGTCAATCTATGTGCATTATTCTAGGACAGCCTGGATGGGACAGCCTGGATGGATGTATGTCTAACATTGTCTCTCCTGTTGTCCGATGTTTCAGCGGAGCACATGAATTGTCGCATTTGATGCCTCATCTGATAGAGGCAGAAAACGCTAATGCTTTCATTCGGTCAGCCGAGACTGCCAGGTCGAGTGTTTGGTGCCCATATGCGCGACTAATGCAACCAGTGTGGGAACTGTGTCTAGGACAAAGCCAACCAGAACTTCATGGACCACTGTTAGGATGGGAAGGCTTGCCAGGTGGCCGCCCTGTGCATGGGTGACGACCGCTGGATAATTCTCACCCTCTTCCGCCTACTCACTTTCTGCTGCCTCGCTTGCTTCTGCTCCAAGTGCGCCTGCATTGAGGTACTCAAATCCTGCATTCGCTTCCATTAATTATTTTTGTAAGAATGCGGTCTGAATTAATTTGTTTCATGAAACATCACCATTCCCAGTAGCCAGCTTCCGCATTTATTTCTTAACTTTAAAGAGGCTGAAAACACTGATTGACAGGGCCGAGGGCTGTTGCAGTACTGAGAGATGTCGTTCACCTACCGCAAGCACGTGTGTCCCTGGTCCACGCTGGAGGCCTCCACCTCCTCCGGGAGCGGCGTCGAATTCTCCGGCCTGAGTTCTGCCCTTGTACCCTTCTCCTCTTCTGTGCCCTCCAGCCAGAATCCTAGATCCTCCAGTCTGACAGGGCAAGAACAGTGACTACAGCCCTGAAATAGGGATCCCGAAAGCCCAGCTGGCAAAGCAGGACTGCTGCCCAACGGCATGGCTATCTTGACTCTACCACACTGGCGAAACCTCGACCTCGAATGCATCCTGTGGCGTCTGTGGATCGCTCTGAATCGGTATTCCAATTTTTATGGCTTCGCGACGCTGGGTCATATCACTTGTTTTCGAACATTGAGGGCAACTAACTGTAATTTCGAAACATTGCATTCTATTGCGAGTCTATTCTGGAAATTATTATCAGCAATCGGAAACATGTGTGCCCTACAGGATGACAAGGAACAACAGCTCACACTCATGGTCATCGTCTGCGCCAGGCTCCCACTTGCCGGCACTCTGGAGGAGGATGAGAATGGATATTTGATTTGTCCCACAGGTTTTTCTTGAGGGATTTGTTTCACAGGCTTTTCTTTGTGCAAATAAATGATATCTGGTACCATTGGCAAGCCAAAAATAAGTCTCTTTTCTCCAAAAATTGAAAATGCCCCGAGTCAAAGTCAAAGAGATAAAATTACTACTACTGGAATCTGCTGCTTGGACAGTTGCATTTTGTTTTTGGTCGCGCATGCAGAGACTCTGAGCTGCGCGCCCTAAACAAAATGCAACTGTCCAAGCAGCATATTCTAGTAGTAGTAATTTTATTTCTTTGATTTTTGACTTGGGGCATTTTCATTTTTTGGAAAAAATAGACTTATTTTTGGCTTGCCAATGGTACCAGATATATTTATATGAAGGGTGAAATAGTTTGGGACTCACATATCGAATTGAAAAAGTTCAATGTGAAATTTAGACAAGCAAGTGATCACAGCAATTTACTTTCCAAGGTTGATGACCCAGTCGCATCCTGCTACTCCGTTTGTAGCCTCACAGCGGATAAAATTCAATTCACTGGGGCAATTTATATGAAACTTTGCCAGAAGAATAAGATTTAAGCCAGACAGCTGCAAATAATTTGAAGCCTTAAGTTGCAGCTGATTGCAGGTAAATAAAATTAATTGTTTTAAACTAACATCAGTAGCTCATTTTTACTTCCAAATTTCCAACATATACGAATGAAAACTTGTTCGTCAGAAATTGCAATCATTATTATGAAACAAGTATAATGGCGAAAAGCGCAATGGTGACCGCGAAGCACTTTGGTTTAATGAAATATAAAATTCGGCATTCAAGATTGCGTGTTGAAACTTGAAAGCTATGACTAAGTTAATCAGCAAAAAGTAGCACATTGTGAGCATGATGCTTTTTGAATTTTGAAAATCGGATGAGTTGATGAAATCTCAAATTTAACCAAATAATAAAATGATTCTCATAAATTTTAAAGTTGTCGCGCATAATAAAATAATTTAATATTCACAAATTTTCATTTTCAATTTCTAAGGGAAATTAAATTAAAAAAATTAAGAAAATGTTAATTACGAGTGAAATACATGAAATTTTTTTATCAAATCCGTTGAGAATTCGCATGGCCCCAGCCATTCCAGATGCAAATAAATATATAGAAGACAAAAAGTCAGTCATGTGTTTAGACCGCGAGGCCCTTTCGAGCCCGCTCCGCGGTCAAAAATACAAAAAACAGTACTCGTTTGATGGTTACATTGGACTTATCATTCATACGCTCATAGTCAAAACTGGCCGGATTAATAAACAAATTTCGAGTACATCTTTGACTGTGATATTTGGCTAAAATTTTGTTGGACAGATTATTTTCAATCATTATTTTGCCTAAATTATTTTTGGTTCATTATTAGCTTTGAACCGAAAGGAAGCATGAAGAAATTTAACATTGACGACGGTTCCAAGCAGCTGGCTGCAAAACCAGAAAAGCCGAAATTAAAACCACGATCAAGGATCGCATCGTAAGGGTTACTATCTGAAAACGAAAAACTTTCGACAAATGTTTTGGTTTTTTTAGTACGAAGATCAAAAATGTGCAAGGTTGTAAAAGTTTAACAAGGTTGTAAAAGCTTTCACCTTTTAGGCGTTATGTTATAAATTTGAATAAAGGGCAATTTGCAGCAGAATTTTTTGTTTTAATTCGTTTGGAAGCGCAAGATCAATGTAATATGTTGCTACTACTAGTTACTGGGTTTCGCGATTTCTTTGGACAATCTTTTCCGCGAATGTCAAAATACTTGGCTCTTCAAAGCTTCAAAAATTAGCCGAAAATCGAATCAAATCGAAAATTGATTGGAATAAAGGCCGGTTCGGCAAGGATACGTTAATTCAGGCCAACGTTTGAAAATCTGAATAAAAAGGTTTCTCAACCGGGTTTACCGTGCGTGGGCTGATTTACTCATGCCAATCATTCAATTTACTTTTACGCAACATTTACTCAATATTTTTGTTGAAGTTTCGAATTATTACCTAAATCGGGCTAAACGTTTGTGCCAAGCGCTTTCGCGAACATTGGCTCATGACCATATCTGTTAGGGTTGCCACTAAAACAGTTCATTGTACCAAACTAAATTATAGCATACATAATTTAACGATTTTTTAGTTTTAGGATGTTTTTTGCGTTGCTTTACGAGAAACCAATCTTATCTTTCCGGATGCTACGGCCTCTTTGCTACGGCCTCTTTGCTTTGCTCTTTTCTTTGCTACGGCCTCTTTGCTCTTTGCTTAGCTTCGCTCTGGGGCCTTCGTGCCTCTGCCTTCAGCCCTTCGGAGCCCTCATTAGCCTGCCCTTTGTGGCAGGTGGTTTTTGGCCGTGCAAAAATGGGTATAAATAAACCACAAACTCCAAGGTAGGTACAAAACGGCAAAATTATAAATAAATTAAAAATGCATCATTTTGAAAATCCCAAAACAAATTCACTGAAGTCCAGTGAAAAATTTTCATTCAATCACCACGTTCAATCGGTTTTTTATTGACCGCGGATTTGCTGATTTATCAATCATATGTGACATCTCAACTGACATACTTTCATTGCCTTATAGTTTATCAAAAAAACAGATAACAGCAAAACTTTAATATTTCGAAAAGCAAACGCAAAAGGCAAGCGTCCTTCGTTTTTTCAGTTCGCAAAAACATAAAGAGTTTCTCCGTGGTGGTCGTCATTGTCCCCTAAAAGCTTGGGTTATGTTCTTCTGTTCAAGGCCATTGAGCAAGAGTCAAGGCGACAGCAGCCAAGCAGCATCGCTGAGGCTCTCCTTAGCATATAGGCCTTATGCACAAGGCCATCTTTCTAGGCAAACAATTCCTGGCCAATTTACGACCCTAGAGCAGCTTCTCATTCTTGAAATTTCAACGCTTCCCAATCAAGCATGCGACGAAGTCTGGCTCTTACACTGCTTTTCGCCTGTGCTTTGCTGCTCTATTTTGAGAATTTTCGGCATTATATTCCGCTGAGTGTAAGTTTTCTTTTATTACAAGTATTTGGGACAGTGGCAGTAGTCTGCAGCCTTTCAAAAGTTTGATGTGAATGTATTTTTATTGAGCTTTGAGTAGATAACATTCACTGTGCTAGCTAGCTAGTACTGTGCTAGCTTGAGAAACCAAATCGGCAGTACCATTGGAACATAGATAAATGAATTTATTTTATACTTGAGAAGCTGGCACCTCTTCTGTAAATTAAGCCATGCCAGTAAACCTATTCAAAATTTAGGCTTCCCCTTTGAAAAGGGGCTGGATGAAAATGATAGTCTAATCTGATGCCTAGCATGCTCTGTTTGCAGTCTAGAACTTGGCACAGCATCCAACGAGCATATCCAGTAATTCGTGAACTGAGACCCGCTCGTAGCTATGCTGAAGCCATGATTGACCCTAGCGACGCCAACTCTACTTCCACCGCACCAAAAACCACCTCAACATCCACCGCCAAGCCAACAGCCAATTCGACAACATCCACTTCATTCACTTTGTCTCCGTCCACCAAAGCACCTACCAAAAAACCTGGTTTTTTGAAAAAAACATATTTTCCTAAATTGTCATTATTCCCAAACTTTGCCAGCCTCCGCCACCACTCTGCTCTATGCTGCCTTCTATCTGGACCGGCGAGACTCTCCACTGTCCCTGAAGGCTGTGGCAGTGCACCGATGCCAGGAGGCGGAGCTGCCCAGACTTCGCATCGCTTTCAGCAACGGCTCTACCACCACTGTTTATGGTAGCGTTGAAAGCTGGTATGTCTGGTCGGCCTTTGGCAAAAGGCAGAGTATCATGCCTCAAATTTAGGTCCTCACTTCAATGCTAGGATTTTGAAGCAAAAACATCAAAAGAGGAAGTCCCATGAGAATATTTTGAAATGGAAATTTACAATTTAGTAACATTTCTTTTAAGCTTTTTTGCTGACACCTAAAGTAACTGCAGAAAGCTGCTGTCATACCAACTGATCTCACCTCATCTTAGAATCTATTTCTTTGTATTTGAACTTAAAATCGCCAAGATAAATTGGTTATTCAATATGCATTGAAATTATTATCAATTGCGGACAGCTGAATGTTTTCTGATGCAAGGGAGCAAGACAGCGAGTACAATTGGCAAAGTGGTAGGACAATAGAAGACTGCGACTGTGGCACAAGGCTGACTCGCAGGGACTAAACTCTTTCATAAGTGCCTTAGACTGGGACTTCCTCGCTGGGCTTTCCTGGGACGCTTCTAGTTTTTGCGATCTCTTTGAGCTGTTGCTGCATGAGGCAATCGAAGCAACCGTCCCTCTCAGCTCCCCCTCGCCTACTAATCAAAACCGCTCCTCTTCTTCCAAACGCACGCTGAGTCTCCTGCGACTAAGGTGGCGCCTCTTCCCTGCCCGGAAAAATTCTACCCAGTCAAGGCGCAATTATAGGCGGGTTTGCAGAGCAATTAGGCAGGCCGCACGCACAGATCTCATCAGAGCTGACCGGCAACTGCTCCGCCCTCCCCCTGGCAGCCCCCACAGTCTGAGCACTGGACTCCCCCTCTATAAACTCATTGCCCAAAGAACAGGGCGCAAGAGCAGCCAAATCCCTCACCTCCTCCTGCCCGCACCCTCTCCAACAGGCCAAACTCTTGCAACATCAAATGCTGAGAAAGCCGCGCTCTTATGCAAACAGTTCTCATCTGCCTTCCTAGCCGACAACGGTGCCCTCCCCCCGGTGTTTGTGCAGCCCTCACTCATGCAAAGCTCTGCGCCCCTCCAAGAACCACCGCCGCCCCCCTTTGCCCCCCAGCTAAGCTTCCGTTTTGAGCTAGGGGATATCAGGCAAGCCTTAAAAGGCCTCCGCCCCAAACGGTCCTGCGGGCCAGATGGCTTCCCTCCTGCCCTCCTCAAGGCTGCGAAGCACAGCTTAGCTTTGCCCCTGCGCACCCTTTTTGACTTCTGCCTAACAACTAACCGCTTACCTTCCCAATGGAAAAGCTCCATAGTTGTCCCCATCTACAAACGGAAAGGAAACGAAAATGCATGCAAATCCTACAGGCCCATAGCACTAATCCCTTCACTGCTCAAAGTTTTTGACCGAATAATGGCAAGGCAGCTAAACTCACACCTTGAGCAAAATCAATTACTCCCACCTAACATGCACGGCTTCCGTCCACGCCGGACAACAACCAGCAGCCTCCTCTCCTTTCTCTCCTACGCCAGGTTGGAGCTAAGCAGCGGCTGCAAGGTGGACGTCATAAACATTGACATTGCATGGGCTTTTGATTCTATTTCGCACGAAAAGCTACTGCATATTGCAAGTGCTATCGGCATGGGAGAAAGGGCTATGCATTGGCTCAGAGAGTTTGTGACAGGAAGAAGCATGCGTGTAAAAGTAGGCGACTGTCTCTCAGAGCCAGCCTCAGTGTCCTCTTCCATAGTGCAGGGCAGCAGCTCCTCACCGCCACTCTTCAACCTCTACATGCTGCCGCTCATCTGGCGCCTCAACTGCATCCCCCACCTAAAGGTCTGGGCCTATGCCGACGACCTCCGCCTTGCCTCCTCCCACCCACCTGCACTTCACACCGCCCTCCTCAATCTCACTGCCTGGGCCCAGGACTGGCAGCTTGCAGTGGCACCAGAAAAATGCACCTGTTACAGGCTAGGAGGGGGAAGCTGTCCGCCCTATTCAGTTGCCGGAAACGCAATCCCAGTGGCAGAGCCAGAAGGAGTACGGGACCTGGGTGTCATAATAGCCTCCAACCTCAGCTTCAGCCCACATATAACCTCTCTGGTGAACAAGGCTAACTTTGCGGTGCATCTGCTCAAAAAATGCCTGAATGCAGTCTCAGCAAAGCTACTAACTCATGCTTTTGTCACGTACGTTCGCCCAATACTAGAGTACTCAACCCCAGTCTGGTCCCCGTCTACCAAAGCCGACTCAGATAAACTAGAAAGAGTACAGAGGAAATTTACCAAATTCATTTTCCGCCGTTGTTGCCTTGCAAACCCTCTCGGAGGCTATGCAGGAAGGCTATCTGTACTCAATCTAGAGAGCTTAGCTCGGCGAAGGGCGATCGCAGACCTCTGTCTAATCCAAAAATGCTACAAAACCTGCCTACTGTTCAGCGACAGCAGTGTAGCACCTGTAAAAGAGGCCCAGGAAAGCTGGCACGGCTGCCCCATTTTCTTTCCCTTTATTCACTCTGCACTGCGAGGACGCCACCATTTCACAGCCGAGGGCAGGGCAGGGGTGGGTAGGCAGGCAAACTGGCCAGAGCGGGCGGGGAGGCAGTGGAGGAGCCTGTCGGCCGAGGTGGCTGGCGGCACGCGGCGGGCCTTCCTGAGCGCAGCACACGCCCTCTTTACTCATGAGCTAATGTGATCACCTGCCATTCTCCTGTCTAAGGCACACCCCAAACGCACCTCCACGCTCTCATTCCTCTTAGAACACCAGTGATGTTGTTCTATTTTTCCCCGTGATACGGATGACCCAATAAAAGAAAAGAATTGTGTGGCGCATGAATCAGCCTTGGTTTCTGTTCCCGAGTCTTCTCCGTTGCATCTGGTTGGCTCGTCTAATCTGGTTGCCTTGTGTCGCTAGGTTGCCAACGATACTACGAGGATCTTGCCACCGTTCACCAATCTGCACTGTTCTCCACTTCTCCGCCCAAAGAAGATTCTACGGATGCAATTGAGCAACACCTCTTTGGCTGATGAAATTTGCAAAAATTTCTGCTTACCTATAAGCAAGTCTAGGAGCTCAAATTGCATCCAAATTGCACGTCACCGAAAAAATAAATTGGCATCTACATCCGTAACGCAGTGTAGCATTCGCTTAGTTTTACCGCACATAATGTTTTAGCATTTTAGAAAATACCAGAGCGTGGACAACGTTCAGAAAGCTCTGAAAGTTTCTCCGAGTCTCTTTTGACCCAAAAAAGGCCAACCAACCGCTCCCAGCCACAAGCCAAGTATGCTAAGTGTGCTTGGAGAAGCAGGGCTTGCTAGTCCATGCAGCATAGTATAGCAGGCCGCAGTCTGGCAGGAGTTCTCCATCCGCTGCGGCATGTTTTGAGTAGAGAAAAGTCTTTTACTATGTGAAAGTACAATTATTTGCGAATGACAATGCTTTCGATGTTTTTGCTAGTAAAAGAATCAAAGGAGCTGAGTGCAATTTAACGGTTTAGAGGTAAGTGTAGCAGGAGCTGCAGAGCCTTTTGTAAGGTTGCATGTAAACAGACTGCGCCCTTTTTGGCTGACAGACTGTCGCATCTACTTATTTGGATAGTGGCTAAAACTTTAGTAAGGTTGTTTCGCCCTGGAGGCTACTACGAGGCAGTAAAGGTAGCTTTCGTCCATTCATCATCCATTAAGCTTGACATCCTTTCATTATAAAGGTTGACTTCCTTTCTTAGTTTAGTTTCATAATATGACTCTTTATGATTCTATTCCCTCGTTATCAGGCTTCCTTGTTGTTCTTTAAAATTGCACACACACAAATTTCATTGCAAAAAATATTAATCAAGAAAGGCAGCGAATCCTATTTTTCTGAAAACTGAGTAGTTTTCGTCCATTAGCAGCGTTCATCCACCGACATATACGTCGGGCATTTATGGCTTCATTTCCAGGCGGGTATTCGCAACGAATAGTTCCTGCCTCACCGAACTTCTCTTCACCCGTACATATGACAGCGTATTCTCCCAGGTGTATATCTGTTTTGCCAATCTACAAACAGAGCTTTCATCTCTCGCTCAACGTAATCAATGTCTTTACTGCTTAGGCTCAGATTTACATAATACGTTTAGACCCGGTTTTTGGCAGGGACACGAATCCTACAAGTGGGGATGGACATAAATTTTTTGACCCCCCTTTTTTGTTGCAAATACTGCATCTCCATACAATCTCCATCCCATTTTGGGCGAGAAATACTGAAAAGGCGATAGCGAATGTTGCAAAACCAATTATAGCAAAATTTTAAATATAAATTGTACAATTCCTGATTTGGATATATTTTGCAGGCCTGGCACACCATCATTTACAGTACACTCGCCTTTGACCTTCTCCATAGAAAACAAATCATTACCAGATATAGCGATATGCAGTAGTGATTCTCAGATCGCAGTGTTACTGTGCGTGAAGGCAAAATCTCTGTGGTCTTTTTCTTCATAGACCTTTCCATCATAAAATAGCGGGCAACTATACCGTCCTCATCGATCAAATTTTCAATTTTAGTTAAGCCTACAATAATTTGCATTGTGACGAATTAAATTATTCATTGGCACATTTTCGGCAAATCCCCCACCTTCAATTGCGGGTAAATGAATGATAAGAAATTTGTGTTAGCATCCAATGGCCTATGTCCGAGGTGCCACTCCTGAACAACGAAAATCATACAGGTTGCATGTTGCAAATCACGACAGGTTGCAACTTGCAGGATCAGAGCGAAGAAAGCTGGACTTAGATGAAACTTTAAGGTTGAATACTTTGCCATTGTTCTGGGCATCGAAACAAATATTGGGGGGCACTAAGTCTTCGACTGTTTTACTTTGCATGGTTTCATCTCATATGATACCTATGCATGAAGGCTTGTGTTTGGCCACAGCGTGGTCATATGACCCATTTATGATGATTTACCTACCAGTTAAGAAATATCCTGTCCATAGCAATTTACATTAGAAATGACGGCTAATGACCAGAATCCCCCCAAGGCTTTTACCGGCCGACCAAGCCTGTTTTCGACCAACTAAAAGTTGTGCCTCCCCCCAGGGTTCCCCCCTGATTTGGCTGGTATTCTGGAGGTCACCAACTAAGCAACGGGTGTGAAGTACAAACGAGAAAGGGTGCAAACAAGAACAGTATACAAGTTTGGTGACCACTATCCTCCCCAATTGCCAAAAATTCAAGATTGATGACCATTATCACGAATGCCACTTGGGGTGATACTGGTCATCAATCAAGGTATTTTGACATTTGAAGGAGGGGATAATGGAGAATCCCACCCAAATGCAAAAACATCCAAAAACACCTTTACGTACATTGAATACAGATTTAGGGAGGGTACGTACGTGGGGGGATACTTCACAAGGGGTTAAACGTTGAGGGAGATTCTGGTCAAGAGCCGAAATTACATTGTGATGAAAAATCCGACTGCCAAAGGCGATAGGGCAATTTACATTAGAGAAAATGGAGAAAAATTAACATTTTCTGCCATAACTCTAGCAATAATTAAGATTTTTTAAAACCAATTTACCAAAACCAAAACCAATAATAGTGTATCTTAGATCTAAGTTCAGACCAATTTGCAGCTTGGAATGATTATTCATAGATTAGCAATAAACAATTGGAAAAAGACGAAGACTTAGTGCCCCACCGGTAATGGTAGCGGATGCAATGTTATATTGGCAACAGATGCAATGCAAGGCATGCATATGGTTTAATGCATTGGTTTGTTCTAGCTGCTCCAACTATGAGCACACATCATGAATTAATGAATGGAAATAATTCTGGTACGGTTCTTTAAGCTTACAAAATCAAGCGAATCGGTAAATGCAATCTATAATAAAGATAAGTTGACATTTTGGGCTGGTGCATGCAAAACTTGCGCCCAACTACCCTTATCCAGCAAGCCAACTCAATCCGAAATGTTAATGAACCTTTTAGGTCCTTTCGGTCAAGAGTTATACCTTATACCATGGGGGTGATTTATGCATACCCTTTTTTCGATCAACTATAACTCAAGATGTACTCAATATTTTTGATGAAAATTTATCAGAACATTACCTATTTGATGTGCATATTGTGGTACATTTTTATCCCAAACGGATTAAATCTCTTGGATTTATGATCATTTTTGTATCGTGAATCATCAGTATTACAGCATACTAAGCAACTCTTTGGATTTTGTATTTGTAAATCTTTATTTGTAGATTTTATTGGGAAAATCACGTTAAAAAACGTCAAAATGGTGCATTAATATTGGTGTGCCCGACCGACCGTAGTCAGGCGGAGAGCGGGCGCCCTGGGACCTGGCGGGGCGGCCGGACCCCCCCCCCCCCCCCAGCCCCGGTGCCTCGCCTAGCGTTCATACCAAAGAAAGAGACGGAATATTGGAGCCTGACCAGGTCCGGCCGACAGACGGCCGGAAACAACTTCCGGAGTGCCAACTTCAGCCGCCAAGCATCGGCAAGCGAGTTGAGGGTGCGTTCTGTGCAGTCACAGACGCCCCACTAGCTCTCGGTCATCTCTTACATCATCCTGGTGTTGTGTCTCGTCTGGGGCCTCCTGCAGAGGCTGGAGCGGGCGATTGGCAGCCGGTCGACCCAAGTTCCCGAGCTACAGCTGCCGGGTCTACTCCTCCTGCATCACAAGTGCGCACTGGTCCCTATCGCGGCCTCGGCCCGATATACCACTCCTACTTAGGTCTTTGCCTTCCTCTCCCATCTCATCCCCTTCTGCGGGTCCACTAGGTGAGGATGGCAGAGCCGACGTTCCTGAACCTGGTGGCGGAGGAGGCGGACTGCAACCAGAAGTGCCCGGCAGCGGTCCACGGCGAGGAGGCAGTCCGGTGCAACGCCTGCGGCGGCCTCTACTGCATCACCGGCCTGGACCAGCTCTTCACGCCAGCGGGTTCTGCGCCCGTCGAGCTCTGGCTGGACCTCTACGACAGGGGCAGGCGTGGGGAGGAGGCCGTGGTCAACTTCGCCTTCACCTGCCACAACTGCCAGGAGGGCGCCCACCTCGCGCCGTCAAGCCTCACGGACCAGCTCATCACCGCCAAGCTCACAAAGGCCCAGATGCGGGCGGGGACTACGCGGGCCATCGCCTACACCTATGTCCCTCCCAAGGTACCAACCAAAATCCCCACGAGGCCCAAGCCGACGGCGGCGGCGGCCCCGGCAGCCGGGGTCACGGACCCGAACGTCCTGGCACTCTTGGCCACCCTGGTGGCGGAGCAACAGGCAGCCAACGCGGAGCGGGAGGCCAACGAGAGACGCTTCGAGGCTCTCCTCCAGGCCTTCCAGGACAAGGCCAGCATCGGAGGAGGCGACAAGGCGGTCACCAGTCTGCCCAAGCTGAAGCATGAGGTGGAGGTCTTCGACGGCACGGACGTGGTGGCCTATCCGGACTTCCGGTCCTGGGTGTCCAACTGCTTGGAGAAGGGCAACAAGCTGCCCGCCAGTGATTGGTTCATTCACCTCCTCAAAGGCCTGGACGGCCAAGGACAAGGTCCGGCACCTGGACCCCTTCACCATTGGCTCCTTCAACGAGGCCCTGCGACTCCTCGACGCCAACTATGACTGCAAGGATACAATGAAGCACGCCCTCTTCCGCAGCCTGGCCGAGGTGGACGCGGTCCCAGACGGGGATGCCGGCGCCCTCGAGGCCTTCAAGGACGCGCTCTCCGTCGTCGCCAGCTGTCTACGGGCCCTGGGGGTCTCGGAGGATGCCCTGGACTTGCACACCTATGGGCTGGTCAAGAAGGCGCCGCCAACGTTCCTACGCGAGCTGCAGCTGGAGCGCAACCGGACGGGACAGCCGCTGACACCAACCTTCACGGAGCTCCTTACAGTGCTCACCGCGGAGTGCCGCCTGCAGGCGGCGAAGGCCAGCGCGGAGTTCGCCTCCCAGAGCTTCGCCTCTTCCTTCTTTTCAGGCACCGTACGAGGCAAGGGCAAGGACGGTGCAGCCGGCCGAGGGGCCCGGGGAGGCGGTCGGCCCAGCGGTCGGCCTCCAGGCCCGGCCTCGACGACACCCCCGGCGCCACTCCTGGAGCTGCCGTTCAAGGCACCAGCCCAGCAAGGGCCCTGGCCAGCGAGCGCGGGCAGCGCGAATCGCCGCCCCAAGAAGCCACGCTGGCCATGCCCCATCTGTGGCAAACCAAACCACGGGCCAGGTTACTGCCGAAAGTTCTCCAGCGCGGCAGACCGGGCGCGGAGGGCGGAGGCCAAGAAGCTCTGCTCCAACTGTCTCAGAGCCCACGAAGGCGGGGTCGCCGGATGCCCATCCCCCGGGACCTGCCGCAGGTGCAACCAGCGCCACCACACAGCCCTCCACCCGGACGGGGTCACCACAGTCAGCGTCGCCGGGACTGGAGCGTGCGACGGCAGACCAATCGCCGGCCATGCCCAGTTGAACCTGACGGGCGAGCCAGGGCTTCCAGCCTCCATCCTGGCCTCCTTCAAAGCGGGGATTGGTCATCCTTGCCAGGCCCAACGCTGCGAGGTGGGCTTCATCCTGTGTGACTCCGGGGCAACCCTCAGCTGGATTTGAATGGAGACGGCCTGCCGCCTGAGCCTATGCCAGCTGCCGCCGGAGACGGTGATGGTGGCCTACGCAGGGTCGGGAGCAACAAGGCGCGTGACGACGAGGCCCATCTGGCTGGACCTGATCGGCCGGGATGGGAGTCGTCTCCAGCTCAAGGCCTACCAGTCCACCATCATCTGCCCCGACATCACGATTGGGGGCTTCAAGTTGGCCCCGGCCATCACCGATCTGCTCCCGCACTCGGAGCACGGCATCGCGAACTGGCCTCCAGAGCAGGTCACCCCACAGACGGTACACCTGCTGCTCGGGCTCAATGCCTACGAGCAGACCCTGGGCCCCTCCATCCCCTGCCAGACCCTCACGCCAAACCTGACCATCTTCCACACACGCTTCGGGAGCGTCCTGCGTGGACTGGTGGAGGCGGAGCATCTGCAGGCGGTGGACGGGCGACGGCGCTGGCTACCCACGGTGGCTACGTCCTGCCTGGGATACGCCTGCCCCGTCAGCTTCCAGGAGCACATGGACCAGCAGACAGCCCTGGACATCCTCGGCTTTGACCAGGATGCCGCCTCGCGCAAGACAGGCGGAGGACCGGACGGAGTGTCTGTTGGTGGCGGTGGAGCGAACGGAGACCGGCAGCTTTGTCGTCCTGCTTCCCTTCAAGCAGTCGGCGGCCACCCTCGCGAGTAACTTTGCGCAGGCCTTCTTCTGGGCGGCCGGCATAGACGCTAGGCTCCAGGGGGAGGCCCGCCGCGCCTACTACGCCGAGTTCCAAGCCCAAGCAGCCGTCGGGATCATCATCCCAGTGCGGGACCCGGCTCCAGAGGGACGGCTGGTCCACCACCTCCCACATTTTCCAGCTCCAGGCCCAAAGGTCAGACCTGTTGTAGATGCCAGCTCACGCTGCGGACAGCCACCGACGAGCCTGAATGACCTCATCGACCAGGGCCCGGATCTCCTTTCCAGCCTCTTCGCGGTGCAGTTAGGGCTTTGCCTGCAGCTGGTGGCATTTGCAGCCAACATCAAGAAGGACTTCAACGCGCTCGGTGTGCGGGAAGACCACCAGGACGCACTTTGCATTGTTCTCCCAGCAGAGACCACCAGGCCCCTCTCGCGCGACAACTTCCGCGTTTGGCGCTACTGCAAGGTGATAATGGGCTGCAACGCCAGCCCTTGGCTCCTCCAGGCCTGCCTCAGATGGCTGGCCAAGGACGCCCTGGCCTCCGGCCTCCACCCAGGACTCAGCGCGGGGGAGGTGGAACAGCTGGCCAAGTGGACCTACGCGGACAACGTGGTCATCGGCTGCGCGGACGCCGCGGAGGCCCGGCGGCAAGCGGTTGGGCTCTGGGCCCTCCTCGCCCAGGGCGGCTTCAACCTCCGCGCTTACGGCTCTGCCACCCCAGGCACCCTGGACGACCTTCCGGAGGAGGCCCGGGCCGGGGAGGAAGACTTCCGCAACCTAGGCATCGTCTGGCACCTGGCCGGGGACACGATCAGCTGTCCGGGCCTGGACTTCGCCAACCTGCCGAACTCGGGGCTCAGCATTCGACAGCTGGCCAGCGGCGTCGCTCGCCTCTATGACCCATTCGGTTTCTTTACCCCGCTGATGTTGGCGGGGAGGCTGGCAATGCAGGAGGCACATGATGGCGCCAAGGCCTGGGAGGACCGGGCCCCGGAGGCAGCCCAGGCGGCCTGGACCAAGATCCAGGACCAGTTTTAGGGTGCCCTGGCAGTCCGTCTCCCACGAGTAGCCATGGGCCAAGGCCGCAGCGTCCTCATCATCACCTCAGATGCAAGCGACAGCAGCTATGGCTTTGCGCTCTACGCGTGCCCAGAGGCAGCCGGCGTTGCCCACCTCCTCACAGCCAAAACTCGCCTAGTACCCGCCCCAGGCTGGGGGGTGCTCATCTCAACTCCAAGGAGCGAGCTCTGGGCGGCGGAGTTGGCACCGCGGGCAGCTCACTTCCTCCAGGAGGCCCTGCCGGCCAACCGCAGCTTCTCCAAGGTCATCCATTTCATGGACTCACAGATCGTCCTCAGCTGGATTTGGGTGGGAAAGGCCATCCAGGCCTATGAGAGCCGCCAAGTGGAGCAGATCATCGCCGGGGCCGGGACGACGGAGTTCCGCTACATCCCCAACAAGCTCAACCCGGCGGACTGGTGCACTAAGCCGCGGGGCCTCACAGAGATAGCGGGCCCTGGATCCCTCTTCCTACAAGGACCCGCCTTCTTCAAGCAGGCCGTAGCTGACTGGCCCAGCTTCCAGCCCAGTGCGGGCCCATCAGCGGCGCTCCCGGTGCTGGCAGTAAGCCCTCTCCCACCTGACGGCGGTGACGAGGCCGTTAGACCAGACCCGGCTGTCCAGACGGTGCTTGTAGCGGGTGTAGCTCTGGCACCGGCGGCCCCTGCTCCGGTGGGCCTCGAGGGCCTTGTACCGGTGGAGCGCTTCAGCAGCCTCCGCCGCCTACTAGGAGCCAGCGCCTACTTCCTCCGCCTCGCTCAGCGCGCCCCGCGGATCGGACTACGTCCAGGGGGACCGCCGCTGTGGGCCGAGAAGGAGGCAGCGCTTCAGCGCTACGCAGCATCCGTCCAGGCCAATGCTTATGCTGGGGTCATCCAGTACCTGCGCACAGACAAAGGCCTGGCCTCGGACAAGAACCTCGCCAAACAGCTCCACGCGCAGCTGGATGGGGCGGGGCTACTACGCCTGGCCTCCCAGTTCAGCCAGGAGCCGGAGGGGCAATCACCGCTGCTCCTGCCAGCCCATCACGGTCTCACCCGCCTTCTCATCCTGCACACACACGCGGCTCATGGCCACGCGGCGGCAGCAACAACACTGGCGCTGTTCCGCCGCAAGTTCTGGATGCCCTGGGGGTCACACATGGTCTTGGGGGTCCTCAGGGGGTGCCAGGCCTGCCGCCTGGCGAAGGCCCCACCGCCGGGGCTACAGCCGCTGGGTCTACTCCCGCCGGAGCGTCTGGCCATCGCCAAGCCGGCCTTCGCTTCGGTACTGGCGGATCAGCTGGGTCTGTTCACGGTCATGGTCGTAGGGCGGCCGGTGAAGCGCTGGCTCCTAAACCTAACCTGCGCTACAGTCAAGGCAGTCCATCTCGAGGTCCTGCAGGACTACAGTGCTGCAGCAGCCTGCAATGCCTTTGAGAGGTTCTGGAGTAGGCGGGGTCTGACGGAGTGCACGGTCTGGGTGGACCACGCGACGGCTTTCAGTCCGCCGCCAAGGCCCTGGGCCCCACACTCGCCTTAGCCGATGGCGGAAGCCTGGACCTCACCACCTTCGCAGCCCTCCACAGCCTCCGGTTCAAGCTCATTCCAGTGCGGGCCCCGTGGTTCAACGGCGCGAACGAGCGCCTCAACAGGACCCTGAAGCAGTCCCTCAAGTCCCTGCTCTGGCATCAACGACACGACGAGGACACCTTTGCCACCCTCGTGGCCCGGGTGGAGGCGGCGGTCAACAGCCGGCCCCTCTGCCCAGTCTCCAACAAGCCAGACAACTTCCGGGCTCTGACGCCGGCCTCTCTCATCGCCCCCAGCCTCATCTTCGACTCCGGGACCTGCGGGATGGCTACGGCGGGGGCCCTGCGTCGTTTCCAGGCCAAGAAACAGACCCTCATCAACGAGTTCCACGGTGCCTGGCGGTCCGGGTACATAGCCTACCTGCGGGCCCAGCATCTCAGTTGGGTGGCCAGGTTCAAGCTGAGCAGTGCACCGCCGGTCGACTCCGCCTGTCTGCTGGTCGAGGACAAGCCCCGGAACCAGTGGAAGCTGGTGCGAGTGCTCCGTCAGCATCCGGATGCGGCGGGAGTTGTGCGCTACCTCACCGTCCGGACAGCGGGCGGGTACGAGGTCTGCCACTCCTCCAGCCACCTCGTCCCCTGCGAGGCCCAAGATGACGTCCAGGCGCAGACGGGTCAATGCCATGGCTCACGCCTTGGTACACCCGTCATAAGCGGTTCCAATTCCCTTCCACTGGCCCAGTCCTCTGCTCTGGGAGATGCAGGGCAGGAGGAGCGGGGAGTGCGAATCGAGCCAGAGGAGAATCCGGGGCCCGGCCTCCAGGTGCCTTCCACTCGTCAGCTGCGATGGCGTTGTTGCCAGGGCCGTCCACCTCCATGATCTCCCACTTCCCCCTCATTCATCCTCTGTCAATTTTGTGCCTCCACTTTCCCCGGCCACAGGGCCATGCGCAGCGCATGTAGAGCGCCTTCGGCTACCTTTCCAGTTCAAGTTTTCTTTCATCTTTTCATGTTCCCCTACCACCCACGCGCTTGAGCCAGGTCCCTGCTCCCAGCCTCCATCGGCCTCTTTCCGTTTCCCCGCCTAGGGCAGTTGAGCCACCTCCAGGAGAGCCGCTCGCCCCAGCACCACGGCGGGTCAGACTGCCCCTTTGGGGTGGCCTCAGTGGAAACTCTGCACAGGCACTGGCCTGGAGGTGGGTGGTAGGGAAGTGCTCTGAGTTAGGGTTAGGGTGAGTTCCGTCTTCTCTGTTACACCTGGATCTCTTGCCCACATTTTTCTGCTTCCACCTTCACCCTTTGGGCCGTTTGTGTTGGCCTTTGGCTGCCATTCTTCTATTCAGTCACTGCTGCTGTCTCAGCCTGCCATTTTCCCGGCCTAGGGTGCCCGCCGCTCGCAGCTGGCCGGCCTCCGGGCCCGGGGAGCCTGTGCCCGACCGACCATAGTCAGGCGGAGAGCGGGCGCCCCGGGACCCGGCGGGGCGGCTGGAGCCCCCCCTGGCCCTGGTGCCTCGCCTAGCATTCATAATCAGAAATAGAGACGTAATAATTGGTTATTGTTGTTTAATCATTACAGCTGCCTTAAAATCAGGCAATCAAGCATCATGCGCAGCCGTAGTCAAAAAAACCGTTCTTCCAGAAATATTTGGTTGAGCAGCTGTTTCAGAAAATGCCATTTACTTATGATTTCCATATTTTTGTATCACTGGTGACCAATTCGCAATGGCAAATTGAGGATAGGCTCACAAAAGACGACTTGGACGAAGTCCCACTGGAGGTATTTTCATACCTTCAAAGGCATAACTTTTGTGATGATTTTTGGTTTCCTTTTTGTTAACTAAGATTGATGCTTTGGTAGAGCATCCTGTTATTCAGCTGACTCATGGAGCCCTCACAGGATACAGTCACGGACTTCCGTAACTCTTAGGATGAGATCTTTGACTTTCTAGAGATGAAAAAAAAGCTGAACGGGGTGAGCCTATTTGAAGTTAGCCACCATCAGACACCTCTTCGATTGGTGCCAGCTCTATCTGTCAACCGCAAACGAGGCCAGGCTTCAGGTTAAGGATTGCCTGCAGCAACTCTTCCCTTTCGTCTTTCGTCATTCGGCGCTGACCGGGAGGGACACCAGCTGTTCCCAACTGTCCAATACATCCAAAAGTCGCCGAACCCAGCAGAAACAGCAGACGCTTACCTCATTTTCCTCAGCCTGGCCAAGATACGATGCGGCGCATAAGCGAAACAATGCTGCCAGAAACATCACTTGCATCGATTTTCAGTGCAACTATTGCTGACGACCTAATTTTTGCTTTGATATAAGAAGAAATCTATTTCGAGAAGTTGGTAGGAAAATTTGGTTTAAAAAATAGGCCGAAATTTGTGTAGCATCAAAAGAGTTGGATAAAATTGATGAAAATTTTTTACCTGGCAAGATAGCTTTTAGAAGAGCGGATAAAGCCGGGAGAAAAAAAGCATTAGCGGTAGCTGGGGAACAAACCGAAAAAAGGTGGGCTAAGGGGAACATATTTGAGTGTCGAGGACAAAAACCGATCCATTTATTCGATCCAGTAGACCAATTAGCAATAGACTTTCAATGTTAAACGGGATTCAGAAATGGGAGTGAATTGGTCTGGTTGGATAAAATATTTGGAAGAATATGTTAGAGATTGTTTTTAAACAATTTGCCACAATATTAAATTAAGCTGATAAGTGCACTTTAAAGGTTTTTTGGGTGTTGCAATTCATCACCGCAGCTATCAGAGTGATCCTGTCATACCGAATTGCTTTTATATTTCAGCAGCTAAGTTTCATGTTATTATTGATTATGTTGAACTTTTCGAATTTACTGGAAAATTCTTGTCTCGCATGCCATTTTATTCGATAGAAATGTTGACCATTTGTTGCGCGGCCGAAGGCTGCCTGCCGCTGAGGGCAGGGCAGTCAGAGCTCCGTAGGCCGGAGGGCATGGGTGCGGAGGCCCCGGAGCGTAGCCTAGCATGCGAAGCTTGCTAGGCGAAGCGTAGGGGCCGTAGCACCCGTGCCCGGAGGCCGGAGGAGCTCTGGCGCCCTGCCCGAAGCGGCGGGCGGCCAAGGCCAGCTTAAGCAGTTACCCCATTTTTGCGTCCGTCTGTCCGCATATATATGTGTGGTTCCGGGGCCCGTACTCCGCGGTTTTTCAACGAAATTGGCTGATTTTTTGCATGAAGGTCCGCCTGGGTGGTATCTCCAGGCCATTTTTTGGGATTGGCGTAATTTTTCGATTTTCGCCCAAAACTCAATTTTTTGATGTTTCAAAATACGAAAATTCATAAATCACTGGTTTTTCAATGAAATTGGCTGAATTTTGGCAGGTACGTCCGTCAAAGTAATATCTTGATACTGGCAAAAGGAATTTCTGAAATAATAATTATTTCCCAATTTATGGCGAAAAACCTAAAACCTTGATGTTTCAAAAATTTGAACATCCATAAATCGATGGTTTTTCAATGAAATCAGCTGATTTTTGGTATGTACGTGCGTGAAAGTAATACCTTGAAGCTGGCAAAAGGAATTTTTGAAATAATTAGTATTTCTCGATTTATAGTCAAAAACCCAAAATCTTGATGTTTCAAAAATCGAAACATGCATAATTCATGGTTTTAAGGTGAGGCCGCGCATCTTGGCAACTGCCGAGAATACCTTGTTTGAAAAACTAATTTCAATATTTTTGCTTTATTAAGCCACCATTAACTATATATAGAATTTATTCTAAAAACACTCGCTCTCACGCTTTCCCAAAATACTCACCCACTTTTGATGTGAAAAGCTGCTATTAAAGTTCAGCTAGTCAACACCAAATGAAGTCGAGATTTTTAGGATACATCGCGTTTGCTGCTGTCAGTTTTTCTCTGGGCAGTGCATCCTCTGCTTGTGACGATGACGTCAAAAACTGCAAAAATATGAAGGTCAATCGCATGCTTCTATATTCTTAGAACTGCAAAGCTATTTCAGCAGTAAACGCAACAAAGTTGTCAGATTTATGCCCAGAAATTTTCCCAAAAAATCATGCTAGAAAAGAAAGGAAATATCAGCGAGCCAATATACCGATATTGGCCAGTTACAGGCGTCTTGCTGGAAAGCAGATGTAGCCTCTATGTGCAAGGAGACCTGTGGCAATTGTCTCAGTCGTTTTCGACGCGCCGCTCCACAGAAGCTCCCCAAGCAAAGAGGCAGTGCCAGAAATGCACGCCCTAAACGTCCTCGACCCAAACGACCTCGTCGTCCTCAGAACCAGTCTACTGGTCACTCTTGAGGCCCCACTAAAATATTATAACCTTAAGAGAACAAATTGTTTGTTGGTGGAACAGGGCTGAAGCAATTTATTTCAAAAAAGTCGGAGATGCCATTTAAAAATTTTGTAAAAATTTGTCAAATTACAATGGGTACCTAAATTATCGAAAACCTTAAAAAGGGGCAGTGAACGAGAACATTCGCACTCTAGAGATATTTTCCAAATTTCGTCAAAGGGCAATGAGCAATCATCACCGGTTTTTATTTAACTGGCCTCCAAGAAGATTCCCCGGACTAAAAAAAGCCTGGTCTCAGAAAAGCTGCATTTCAGGCCAAAAGTCGCAGCGCATTCGACCCGGGCGCCGTTACAGTGAAGGCCATCGCTATGTGAATGGGAAGCTGCAGAAGAATGTTACTCCGAAGCCTCGCCGAGGCGTCAAGCCACCCAGGCCTACCAACAAAGGCTGGGATGAAGGCTGGCATATTATCGTCAATTGGTTTACCTATTTGTTGATCCTTGCGAAAAAACAATTCAGAAGAAGTCCACAAAGCATTAAAAGTTTTCTTCAACAAGTTTGTAACTTAAAATTTAGTTTTGTCTACTCACGAGGTTAAAATTGAAAAAGGAGAAAAAAGCAAACGCATAGAATTCGCAATAGCTTCATTTGGAACGACTTGATAGGTTGACTGTTTTGAATCAAAGTCGTTATTTTTTTCCATAACATTTTTGACCGCGGAGCGGCCCGAAGGGCCGCTCCGCGGTCTATAGAGGTTACTCAACTTTTGTCCTCATATATATGTATGTATGTATATATTTCTGGAAATGCTGGTCCTCACCGAATTCTCAACGGATTGGAACAAACTTTTTTTTTCCTGAAAGGTAATTCAATTTTAGGAAGATCTGGAGGGGTGGAACCGGTTTCCGAGCATTTGAAACATTACTTATTTGGGTAGAAAGGCTTGAAAATTGCAATATACAGTTTTTGCGCTGTATCTCCTGTAATCTTGAGAATTGCACAGAAGACTTGAGTTTTTTTGTTCACAAGTCATATATAGCGATTCCAAATCTGTGCTTACTTTTGAAAATGGTTGAGAAACCACAGACTTACCCTCTTGAGTGACAAACTTTCACGCATGGCAATGGCATCAATAATCAGTAACAGCTGAACAGCTCAGAATTGAACAGAAGACTTGAGTTTTTTTGTTCACAAGTCATATATAGCGATTCCAAATCTGTGCTTACTTTTGAAAATGGTTGAGAAACCACAGACTTACCCTCTTGTGTGACAAACTTTCACGCACAGCAATGGCATCAATAATCAGTAACAGCTGAACGGCTCAGAATTGCAAAGAGGACTTGAGTTTTTTTGTTCACAAGTCATGTATAGCGATTCCAAATCTGTGCTTACTTTCGAAAATGGTTGAGAAACCACAGACTTACCCTCTTGAGTGACAAACTTTCACGCATGGCAATGGCATCAATAATCAGTAACAGCTGAACAGCTCAGAATTGAACAGAAGACTTGAGTTTTTTTGTTCACAAGTCATATATAGCGATTCCAAATCTGTGCTTACTTTTGAAAATGGGTGAGAAACCATAGACTTGCCCTTTGGAGTGGCGAAATTTCATGCATTCATATTGTAAGTTGGAAGGTGGTGTGCTCCGCGGTCACCTATTGCGCTTTGCGCCATATACTTGTTTATTTAGATTATAATCATGCAAGAAACATTAATTTTTGGTTTGCCTCAGTAAAAATAATTTCAAAATGGCCTTTACTTATAAAAATCCTTTGAAACCCTTCAACATCACACTGTTCATTCCAAAACATTCAAGAAAGCCTGCCTGTGACGTTTCCCAAGCCGGTTTTGTCGACCTTGACTGTCGACGAGGCGGGCGGAAGGGAGGTCGGGATCAGTTGCTGTATATTGTGCTCCAATGCCCTAACCTGTTCCGCTCTGCCTCCCCTTTCGGTGATGATGAAAGAGATCCTCGCTAAGTTCCTGCTGTATAACACCACAGCGTTTGGTAGCAGAGAGTGGTTAGCTTATCTGTACCTCGACCGACCACCTCTACAATGCTACTACAATGTCCAGCACCACTTCCGCCAACTTCTGCTTCCGCAACAACTTCCGGCCTTTTGACCTCGCCGCCTTCTACCAGCAGCGATCAAGTCAAAAGCCCCAGTCACTGACCTACAGAGCCAGGACAGCGAATCGAGCCCAGCCTGCATTGCTGGACTTTGCTTCGCTGCCAGACAGGACACCCTGCAGCCCCAGAACTTCACTCAGCCAGAGCCGGCCTCGTGAACTTCTATGCGGCAGCAACTGCGACTACACTGCATGGAATTGGAAATTGACTTTTAAGTCTCTTTTCAATGTCTGCTCTTCATCAGCAAAATCGCAGCGCCGAGTTTCCAGCCTTCACGCCATCTTTGGGCGGCAGCCAGGAAACTCTGACGTCACACGGCACACTTGCTACCGTAATCTGCTGCGACGCAGGGTCTTGAAGCAAACTGAAAAGTTTTCTTCAAACAGCACCTCCCTTCAATGATTTCATTCTATCCTTACGGATTTTATGAAATCATTCAACGCCGACAATCGAGACTACATTCGACTTTGCTTCAAGGCATTGAAAATTAACTGAAAAGTTTCTTTTCATGCTGACGTCATCAGCGTCATCTTCAGAAATTCATTATCCTGAAAGGGATTTTGAATATTCTCTTCAGCTGACAGCTACCAGCTTTGATCCGTTTCGCTGCTGGACTTTGAAATCTGCCATTGTCAATTGTCAAGGACTCCTTTGCTGCCAGCCCCTGTCAACGTCGGCACGAACGATCTCTCGCTGCTCTGGCATTGAAAACTAACTGCAAAGTTGTTTTCATGCCATCTATGCAAGCATCGTCAATGACAATTTCATTATCCTTGGATGGATCTTGAAATTGCCTGCAGCCACCAGCAAACTGCTTGCTTTCGCTGCCAGAGTTCAAAAATTGGCTCTGGTCAGTTTTCAAACTCCTGGCCTCAGCTGCAACCATGCCGGCCAGCCAGACCAGCTATTCAACAAAAGCAACGTCTACGCTGCTAGAGTTTTTCGGACTGCCTCTGACCAGTTCTCAAA
>JASANA010005264.1:0-16500 GCA_030248095.1 Ptycholaimellus sp. GST1_10
GCCCACAACATACATTACGTGAGTGCAGTCTTTGCAGTCTGATCTTCCCGCAACACGCACTACGTGAGAGCAGTCTTTGCAGTCTGCTCTGCCCACAAGATGCACTACGTGAGAGCAGTCTTTGCAGTCTGCTCTGACCACAACATTCATTACGCGAGAGCAGTTGTTGCAGATTGCTCTGCCCACAACTTGCATTACGTGAGAGCAGTCTTTGCAGTCTGATCTGCCCACAACATGCACTACGTGAGAGCAGTCTTTGCAGTCTGCTCTGCCAACAACATGTACTACGTGAGATCAGTATTTGCAGTCTGCCCTGCCCACAACATGCACTACGTGATAGAAGCCTTTGTAGTCTGATCTGCCCACAACCTGCACTGCGGGGTGCAGTCTTTAGTGTCTGCTCCGCCAACAACATGCACTATGTGAGATCAGTCTTTGCAGTCTGCTCTGCCCACTACATGCACTACGTGAGATCAGTATTTGCAGTCTGCACTGCCCACAACATGCACTGATTGAGAGCCGTCTTTGCAGTCTGCTCTGCCCACCACATGTACTGTGTGAGTGCAGTCTTTGCAGTCTGTTATGCCCGCAACCTGCACTACGTGAGAGCAGTTTTTGCAGTCTACTCTACCCACAAGATGCACAACGTGAGAGTATTTAGTTACTGTGATTGTTAGTTACTATTGTTTTAAATTTACTGGAAATCCTGTTCTAAGTATATATATCTTTATATATGCGGAAAGACGGACGCAAAAATGGGGTAAATGCTTAAGCTGGGGTAAAAATGGGGTAAAAATGGGGTAACTGCTTAAGCAGTTTCGGGCAGGAGTGCTACGCCCATACGCTTCACCTAGCATGCTTCGCATGCTAGGCTACGCTCCGGGGCCTCCGCACCCATGCCATCCGGCCTCCGGAGCTTACTGCCCTGCCCTCCGCGCAATAAAGATTTAGTACAACCATTTGAAATGAAAATTGTGACAGGAAAGCTGGATAGGAAAAGCTGGATAATTTTATGCATTGTGCCAGGCTTTTGAGGAGAGCACAGAGAGTTGTGTTGGGAATGATGGGGTTAAAGGATGGCATCGAGAGCAGATGATGGCTGTGGAGCTGTCTCTGCCATGAAGTAGGCCTGATCATCATCCACCACAGCTTCCAGAGAAGGAGCAGATGGAAGAAAGGGGTGCGCAGATGGTACATGTTAAGGAACATTTAGCATAGAAAGACAGTCGTATCCCTGTAGTGGCTCTGAAAGCCACCTCCTCTGGCGTGTAGCAGCAAGGAATGACTTGGTCAGCAGGAAGTCTTGGAGTTGATTGTTGAGGCATCCCAGAATACCTACATCTTCAAAATCTTCCCAGATATCTCAGAAGATGATGAGACTCCAGCACCCATTGACTCCAGTAATGTTCTCTTATCGAAAGCCTTAGCAAAGTCTGTGTAGGCCATAGCCTATATCAACTCCTTTCTCTGAGGCAATGCAGGATTTCCATTCATTGAATCACTGAAGAAGTTGTGAACTGTTGGTTGAAAATTGTTGCTAGCTTTTCCATACCAATCAGATCCCTCATCAACTGATTTGATCTTTATGTACACTGCTCGCAACATTTCCCATTCTGCGCCCACCCCCAGCTGGTGGCAGCTTCTATGGCTGCCCTCCTGATGTGGTCGATGCCTCCTCCCCTGTCTCAGTATTATTTCTTCTAATTTACTGCAGTTTGCTTAATCAATTGTATGGGTGAAATTGCAACAGTGAGGGAAATGAAAAAATACTTATTTCATGTTCAGAAATCATATTAAATTGTAAAAGTCGACTTTGTAAATATGGCAGCATCAGTTAGTGGAAGCATGCAGCGAAAAAGCTGGTCTTTGTCTGATGATGGTGAATATATTTGGGAAGCAGCAGGAAATGCTGGTGCAATACATGAGGGAGAAGATGGCATAGGTAGAATTCATACAGGACGAGGGCGACCAATTCTAGCTTATGTTTTACTAGCATTTCTTACAGGAACACTTTTCATATTTTTCATTATTTCAGCAATCCGATATCAGTCAATGAAAGAAGAAGCAGTTGACTGTGCAGAAGACTGGAGCAATTCAAAATGGAGTGCATGCAAAGATGTTTGTCCTGCAGATGAAGGCACTGGTCGTGACATTGGAGGAATCGCCACACTAAAGTCAAAAATACTTCGCCAAGCAAAAGGAGCAGGACGAAGATGCAGAGGAGAGCTGCGTGAAGTGTGTGCAAGATTTAGAAGAATACGAATTTCATTGGATGGAAAGAAGAGTGGCTATGTTGTGCGATGTCCTCGCCTGGGATTTGATTATTATTGCAGCAAGAATGGCAATGCCTGGTTACGCAAACCTGATTGGTCCTCGGTTAAAACAGGGTATTTTTATGCTATTCCTTTTTGGCGTTATGATATCAATTTTGAAATTCGAAATGTTACACCAGCAAACTACGACACAGAATGTGGGAGCAGTGCAACTTGATATTGCATAATAAAGTCCATATTTAATTTTTCCCTTCATTATTTGGTTTTAATGTTTTTGTTACGTTCTTTCTATTATTATTGATATCATTACATTATTAAATCTTGTTTACAGTAATTTGATTTGGTACAAATGACAGACATAACTCACAAGTGTCCTCGTGTGAAATAGTGGGGTCTGTGGTGTTGTTTACTCAACTAATCCAATGTTGACTATATGTGCTGTCTCGCATCTAACCTAGCAACTTCATCTAGCCTTGCATAGTCAAAACCCCACCCCCAAACAAAAAAATAAATATTGAAAATTTTTTGAAAATTTTTGAAAATTTTGAAAATTTTTTAAAAAATTTTCCAAAATTTTTCGGGAATTCTTTTCAAAAATTTTTTTCAAATATTTTTTTCCTACATTTTTTTTCAAAATGTTCTTCATCTTTCTTATGTTGAACCATAGGCAGCCTCCCCCATCCCTAGATTGAAGCTTAGGGAGCCCTCCTCCATCTCTATCCCTCCTCCATCCCTATATTCACCCATCTGATCTGCGAGGTTAAGCAACGTTGGGCCTGGTTAGTACTTGTCTTACAGGCCTGCCGTCCGATCTGCGAGGTTAAGCAACGTTGGGCCTGGTTAGTACTTGTCTTACAGGCCTGCCGTCCGATCTGCGAGGTTAAGCAACTTGGGCCTGGTTAGTACTTGTCTACAGGCCTGCCGTCCGATCTGGGAGGTTAAGCAACGTTGGGCCTGGTTAGTACAAGTCTTACAGGCCTGCCGTCCGATCTGCGAGGTTAAGCAACGTTGGGCCTGGTTAGTACTTGATGCAGCGATGCAGCAAATGAGGAGATGTAGGTATGAGGGGTCTATATGTAGGGGATTGTATAGGAAATAAGGGTGCAAGGGACCATTCTAGGTTGCTAAAAGTCTGCGAGGAGGCAACACTAGGTGTCTGACATGGAAGCACTGTCTGAGTATCGAGCTGCGGGCCAGAAGGCTCTGTGAATAGGGAGAAACTGCATAAAGCAGTGTATTTGCACAGACAGAAACATCATTAACATGCTTGATTTGCACACACAACCCAAAATCAAGCAAATCCAAAGTATTTCGATACTTTTTATAGCTCACATGGGCATTTTTGAGCGAAAAAGTAGAACTGATGTAAAAAAGGCCAAAAAATGGGCAAAAAAGTAAAATAAAGTATAAAGGTGAATTGCAATTTTTTGGAAATGGCGGAGGTGCAAAAAAAGTAGAGTAAATGGTTTCGGCATGAGGTGGAAAGTGAATTGGAATCTCAAATAATTTTACCTAACAGCACTGCTTGCATGATACCTTTCTTAATTTTTCTGCAGTTTATATTACTAGAACAAGGATACGGTGCAAAGCGCAATGGGTGACCTGGAATCGCAACTCCAAGCAGAAACAGATACAGCTGAAACAAACCAGTCTGCTAGGCGATGATGTTATGCTCGTAAAGCTGGATTACTGCAATGTTAAGCCTGCCCAATAACTGCAAGCTGAGGGGACAGCGACTTCAAAATCTCTCCCAGAGAGAGATGGAACCCCCGAACTGAGGAGAGCCCTGGATCAAGCCAGATTTATCCTTTGGAGCATTCGACATTTAAATATTGGCTCCTGGTTTTCATTTGAGCAGAAGGCATTAACCTTCTGCTCTACGAAATTATGGAAAACATTCTCCATTCAAATTACCACAGACTTCTGAAAGCCTCTAATGCGTGGTTCACGCGATTGGCTTGAAGTTGTCATGAGCAATCCCTCTTTGAGATAAACTAAGGGAAATTCCATGCCCTACACCAGGGCCATCTTGATGTAGTGGTTAGCACACCTGTGACATATGCAGGGACCCTGGGTTCGATCCCCAGAGGTGACCAATGTTTTGCTGTGTTTAGCCGCCTCCATCTTCGGGTGTCCCTCATGGATGTTCCCAATCCTCTTGAGATCCTCTGCCTGTATATATACATTCCCTCTTCCAAACTTAGACTGATCAATTGCTATCGGCCACCTTCATCTAACATTGACCATACACTTGAACTCTGTGGCACACTCATTTCACTGTTTCATTTGCCTTTTACTGTTATTTTAGAGGATTGTAATTTACCTGAACATGATGGTTTTCATAACTTGCCCTCTCGCCCTAGCCAGGCTTGCGCGAAATTTGTTGAGTTTGCAGATGTTCTAAACTTACAGTAATTAAACCAGCACCCTTCTCGTCCTGCCAATTCCAACATACTTGACTTGATTTCCAATTTCGTTGGCTATTATTAGATATTTGAGCAAAGTTGATTGGGATCTTATACTGGGCAATGCTGCTACTGTAGATGATTATTACGCTAGTTTAATGAATCATCTCACATATTTCATTGAAAATTTTGTCCCATTATTCAGCCCTTGCAATTCATATTGTGCTCTGCCTCAATCCATTCTCCATTTGAAGCGTAAATTTCGCAGGGCATGGCGGAACACATCTCCCTCAAAATTCATTCTTTCCAAAAAAAATACAAACATGCCCTTCGAGTTTACTTTTAACAACTGGAGAAAATTGCTCAAATCGCCCAATCTCAACTGCCTCTATAAGCACGACAAATGCCAAACCAAAACGGCATCAACAGGTATTCCAGATTTGTGTGTAGGAGATGTGTCTGTGAAAAGTTCAGCAGAAAAAGCTGAGTGTTTTTCTCGTTATTTGCTTCTGTTTACTGTGGATAATGGCAGATTTCATCCCATACATACTGTAAATACCTTTGTTGAGAACAAGTTTGATCAGGCGCCTTGTTCTACTCACGTAGTTAGTGAAATCTTGGCAAAATGCAAGGGAAAACTGAGTTTTGTATTTGATTTCATTACTTCCTTCTTTATCAAGCAGATTCGAGCAGTATTGTGCCAGCCATTAGCAGCTTTATTCTTACCATGGGCCAAATCCCTGTCGAATTTAAAAAAAAGGAAAATAATTCCAATATATAAAATATACAAGGGTAACATTGCTAATCCTTAATCCTACCGGCCAATTGCCCTAAACCTGGCAAAGCTCCAAGAACAAATATTTGTTAAGGCCCTGTTTACACATTTGACTGATAATGATTTAATCTCAGATTGGCAGTTTGGTGTCTTACCTGGTAGGTCTACAGCACTGCAATTACTCGTTTGCACTAATGAATGGACAAACAAGTATATGGTGCAAAGTACAATAGGTGACCGCGGAGCGCATCCCCTATTCCACCTCCCAAATCCAGCATAGTCCAGTTCTCAGGAGTTCTACCCAAACAGTGATGTTTCAAATGCTTGGTGACTAGCTCCACCACTACAGATTTGTTGAGGTTAAGATTAGGTTATTACAAAAGAAGTTTGTCAAAATCCGTTAAGAATTCTGTTTTTCCCATCATGCCCCATCTATTAACTTTTCTACCCAAAAATGAAATGTTTCAAATGTACCTGGACCAGTTTCACCCCTCTACATCTTCCTAAAATATTTAACTTTCAGGGAAAAAAGTTTGTCTAAATCCGTTTAGAATTAACCCTTTCCGATCATGCCCCATTTTTCAACCTTTCTACCCAAAAATGTAATGTTTCAAATGCTCCGGGACCGGTTCCAACCCTCTAAATTTTTCTAAAATATTATTACCTTTCAGAGAAGAAAAAGTGGTGCCGGTTTAGTATGTAGTCTACCATCAAATATTTGGTTTACAGGGCCCTATCGTAAAAAACCCTAATTTTTGAATTTCTGCTTTGGATGTATACAGGTGGTTGTAAGGTTGATTTTAAACCATAAAATAGTAGTATATGATTTGAAAGTAAATAAAATCACTCAAATTGGCAATACGCAATACGGTATAATGCATTACATTTATTCCAATGGGTGGGAACAACCTGCACTGACGTGAGGAGGCTCTGCATGACCAGGGCATCCCAATTTCAGATCAGACCACCACATTTTCCTCATTTGGCCTCACATTTGGCATTGTGCTTCTCCCAAGGTCAAATCAACTGTCTGAAACACCCTGGAATCCCGAGCCTGCTTCAAACCGCACTGCAACATCCAAGAGCGGAAAGAGGCCCTGATCTGGAATTGGGACACCTTGGTCATGCACAGCTTTCTCAATTCTTTGCAGGTTGTTCCCACCCATTGGAATACATTTATTGCATCAAACCGTACCAATTTGAGTGATTTTTTTTAATTTTCAAATCATCTACTATTATTTTATGCTTTACAAACAACCTTACAGCGATCTGTATACATCCAAAGCAGAAATTCAAAAATTAGGGTTTTTTACCATATGGCCCTGTAGTATGTGGTCTACCAGCATAAACTTGTTTAGTATGTGGTCTATCATGACTATTTTGATCTCATGTGATTATTTAGTGTGCTAATGATGAAAAGATAATGCTTTAGTGCACTTTGAGTGAGTTGGCTTTGAGTAATGCTTTCAATCGGCAACTGATTCCCTCTGGTCGTCAAACCACCTTTGACCACCACACCATCAATCACCAGCAGAACTTTGTCATTCCACTCACCCAGCTCCACTTCCAAGGAATCGAGCGCTCCTGGCTGGATGCAAATATCAAAATTTTGAAAACGAAGTACCACCCGGCAGCTCTTCCAACGCCATCTGATCCCAAGTGGCTCTCGGACTTCCTCAGTACGACTGACATTTTTTGGTTGATGCGTGTGATATAGACTGTGATCTTCATATAGTTGACTGTTGTGACTGTTGTGAAATTTCAAACATTTTGACATCAATTTGGCAGTAGACCATATCCTATTCCACGGTAGACTACTTTTCCTAGGTAGACCACATACTAAACCGGCACCAAAAAAGTTTGTCAAAATGTTTGTAACAAAAACAAAGACAACTGTTTGTAGAATTTCTAAACCCTAATGGCCATCATCAAAGTCCCATGACTAGGTTGATACCCATTATCTCCAATGTGACATCCGTTTCTTTATGAATCATTTATCGGCTGGATATTCCTGACAAGTATATTACTAGCAAACTACTAATATCTAAATTGATATTTTGCGCGGCCGCAGGTCGCCTGGCATGGAGGGCAGGGCAGTCAGAGCTCCGGAGGCCGGGAGGGTACACGGGTGCGGAAGCCCCGGAGCATAGCCTAGCATGCGAAGCATACCGTGGGGGGGGGGTGATTTATGCGTACACCTAATTCAATCAACTACAACTCAAGAACTACTCAATATTTTTTGACGAAAATTTATCACAAGTTGCTTCTATATGTCCACTACATTGTGTTAAATTTTTGTGCCAAACGGATTAATGGTCGTCTGTTTATGACAATTTTTCTAACATGAGTCCTTTTTCTGCTGCCCACTTTGCAGAACAAACATTTTATGGGAAAATAATTTAAATATGTTCATGATTTTGACTATCCTTCAATCTTAAAGCATCAAAAAAATGGCCAAAACGTTTTTGGCGTTATTTGTTCGATGTAGGTGGTGATATTTCCTTTTAATTAGAAAAAAATCAATTTTTTAGGTCAATATTAATCATTATGGGCAATGCTGTGCAGTACGATGACTCATGTTAGCAAAAATGTCATAAATCGACGACATTGAATCCGTTTGGCACAAAAATTTAACACAATATAGTGGACATATAGAAGCAACTTGTGATAAATTTTCGTCAAAAAATATTGAGTAGTTCTTGAGTTGTAGTTGATTGAATTAGGTGTACGCATAAATCACCCCCCCCCCACGGTACTAGGCGAAGCGTAGGAGCCGTAGCAGTTACTTCAAGGCCAGCGTAATTTTGTTTTTTTCGTCAAAACCTAAAATTTTGATGTTTCATGGTCAAAATATCATAAATCACAGATTTTTCAATGACATTGGCTGAAATTGTGCATGAACGTCTGCCTTGGAGGTGGCGCGGGACTTTTATTGGGGTTTTGCAAAATTTCTTGGTTTTTCCTCAAAACATAGAATTTTGATGTTTCAAAATAGAAAAAATCATAACTCCCTGATTTTTCAACGAAATTGACTGAAATTTTGCATGAAGGTCCGCCTTGGTGGTGACTTGGGACCTTTATTTGGGTTTTGCGAAATTTCTAGGTTTACCCTAAACTTAGAATTTTGATGTTTCAAAAAATAAAACAAGTATATGGCGCAAAGCGCAATAGGTGACCGCGGAGCGCATCCTATATATGAAATTTTGTCACTCAAGGAAGCAAGTCTGTGGTTTCTCAACCAATAACAAAAGTAAGCACAAATTTATAATCGCCATGTATGACTTATGAACAAAAAATTCAAGTCATCTGTGCATCTTTCAAGACTTCAGGTGCTACAGTGCAAAAACTGCTTTTTGCAAATTTCCGTCCTTTGAACCCAACAAAGTAATGTTTCAAATGCTCAGGGACCGGATCAACCCCTCCATATTTTCCTTAAATAATATTACCTTTCAACAAAAAAAATTTGGTCAAAATCCGTTAAGAATTCACTGTTCCCCAGCATGCCCCATATTCGCAAGAGGGTAAGTCTGTGGTTTCTCAACCATTTTCAAAAGTAAGCACAGATTTGGAACCGCTATATACGACTTGTGAACAAAAAAACTAAAGTCTTCTGTTCTATTCTCAGCCATTCAGCTGTTACTGATTATTGATGCTATTGCGGTGCATGAAAGTTTGTGGCTCAAGAGGGTAAGTCTGTGGTTTCTCAACAATTTTCAAAAGTAAGCACAGATTTGGAACCGCTATATATGACTTGTGAACAAAAAAACTCAAGTCTTCTGTTCTATTCTCAGCCGTTCAGCTGTTACTGATTATTGATGCTATTGTGGTGCGTGAAAGTTTGTCACTCAAGAGGGTAAGTCTGTGGTTTCTCAACTATTTTCAAAAGTAAGCACAGATTTGGAACCGCTATCTACGACTTGTGAACAAAAAAACTCAAGTCTTGTGTGCAATTCTCAGCCGTTCAGATGCTACAGCGGAAAATGGTAATTTTCGGGAAAAACTTTTTCCTACTCAGGAAAGTAATGTTTCTAATGGTCCGGCACCAGCTCCACCCCCCCCAGGATCCAAGCGGCACATTATAGCTTTCAGGAAAAAAAAGTATGTCCAGATCCGTTGAGAATTCGCCCGGTGCCCAGCACTTGCACATACATATATATATATATATATATATATATATATATATATACACATATATATATATATATGAGGACAAAAGTTGAGTAACCTCTATAGACCGCGGAGCGGCCCTTTGGGCTGTCTCCGCGGTCAAAAATCATAACTCCCTGGTTTTTAGAAATTGGCTGAAATTTTGCATAAACGTCCGCCTAGATGGTAGTTTTGGGGGCTTTATTGGTGTTTTGCGAAATTTTAGAGTTTTCCCCAATACTTAACATTTTGATGATACAAATGGAAAAAATGATATGATGGTTTTAGACGAAATCGGCAATAAATAAACATGGAATTAGTTAAATTTGCTTATTTAGCTTGGCAGCATTGCTTGACAGAGGCTGAGCATCTTGGCAACAGCCGAGAATACCTTGTTGCTAATGTCCTCCCTATTTAATATTACAGTAATAACAAAAAAGTTTATAAATGTAACAGAAAACAGTTGTACAAAAATTTTTAAAAAAAGGTTAAATCATGTATTGTGTGAAGGCATGAACAAAGCAGGAATTTATGGTGCTGTTGTGAGTGGACTCATTTTTGGAGTAATGTGTTTTTCCTTCAGTGCAATATGTTTCCAATGTTACTTATTCTATCAAGATTACCGCCACCATGTTAAAACTATGAAGTTACTTTATCGGTGCAATATTCAAGCTGAAAATGATAAGCATTTTTTTTGACTCGAGGCAACTCGGAATATACGATGCTGTAGTAAATGTATGAAATTCTTTGAAATAAGATATTTTTGCGCGGCCGCAGGCCGCCTGCCGCGACGGGCAGGGCAGTCAGAGCTCCGGAGGCCGTAGGACATGGGCGTGGAGGCCCCGGAGCGTAGCCTAGCACGCGAGCATGCTAGGCGAAGCGTAGGGGCCGTAGCGCCCGTGCCCGGAGGCCGGAGGAGCTCTGGCGCCCTGCACGGAGCGGCGGGCGGCCAAGGCCCGCTTATACAGTTATATTGTCTGGGGTCTTCTGAAGGGGGTTGTGAGCATATTGAGAGCGTACAGAAACCAGGGGCGGAGCTACCTATGGGCATTTTAGGCAAATGCCCCCCCGAAATGCTTGAACAAATTTTCACTTTAGGCAAAAGAGCCAAAAAAAGTTGCGCTCCGCGCATTTTTGACAACTTTTCCCATTACATTAGCTAGTGCTTAAGTCATTTCTACTATTTTTTTCCCAAAATAAATCAAAATTTTGTATTATGGGCAAGATTGTCAAAGCACATTTTTACTTGGTTTCTGTTTGCCTAAAGATTAAAAATTGTTTGATCTAATTTTCACCTTAGGCAAAACAGCCAAAAAAAATTTGCGCTCCGTGCAGTGTCGATAATTTTTTCATTACATTTGCAAGTGTTTAAGTCTATTTCTTCTTAATTTTTTCCTAAATCAATCAAATTTTAGTTGTATGGGCATTATTGCCTAAGCACATTTTGCCTTGGTTTCTGTTTGCCTAAAAGTTAAAAAAACATAATTTTTTTCTTTCCAAAGCTTAAGCACAGTAGTGAAATGATCAATGATTCCTTGGCTATCATAAACTGAGAGAAATTCTTATATTTGTAAGGAGATTCATGAATATTATGTCTATTGCTGTTGTGTCTCCTCCTCCACACCTCTCCTTCCACTGCGATTTACCTTCACTCTATGCTGATGGGATGAAGAAGCTCTAACTCTCAAACTTGAAGACATGTCCAAACCTCACATATTTACTCTTATACTTAAATAATCTTATATCTGGTACCATCGGCAGGCCAAATGTTGGACTCTTTTCTCCAAATTTTGAAATATTTAACAATAACAATATTTAAAATTGAAAAATACAATGCAAACTTATTGGCAACTTATTTTTTGCGGAATTTTCTTGACTTATACTTAGGCCAATAGATTTTTGGTAAAAATAGTTTTATTTTTGGCCTGGCGATGGTACCAGTTGTTTTCCCAACTTTAATACACAAAATAAAAATGAATGCATGGCAAGGATTCGAACCTTCCAATTTTGTCCATCTGCCCAATCGCTTACACCACTACACCACTGGTGCATATGTCTTGTTAGATTAACTGAAGAGGTAAAGCCCAGGGACCCGGGGAAGGGTGGTGGGGGAATAAATGAATACCTACTATCGTCCATTGAATAGATGCGGAGAAGAAGGAGGAGGAGGAGGAGTTCGGACAAATGGTTTTTTGCATTTTTCATAGTAAAACATAGTTTTTTGCAAAAGTCAAAAGATAAACTATAGTTAATTCGATGTTGCTCTTTCCATTGCAAAAAGAATTAAAGCAATTGAAGCTTTCTGTGACGAGCAGCAGCCTTATCAAAATTAAGATCTAGCAATAACCCTCAAAACATACACCTGGGTCGAAAAGAGGGGCTGGGCGCTGACACTCCACTAAAGCTCCGTTCGCGCCAGCCCAATAATCCATTTGTTGGCTAAAAAAATAGGGGCGCTGTGTGTTACCCAAATGTTACAGCAATTTAGCCCTGAAATTTTTTCCAAAAAGGAGTGCACAATTCCTTTACAATTTTAAGAGTCATTTTTTCAAAGTTTCCGGTGCCTAGGGGGAGGGGAGACCCCTCCCCCTAGGACCGCCGCCCCAGGTCGGCGCGTCGGTCCTCCATTTTGCCGCCCCCCGAACGAAAATCATAGCTCCGCCCCTGACAGAAACCGTGTGACAGTGATAGTTTCTGCACAACCTTGAGGACAATGGCCCTTCTGTGAACATTTAGCGATGGAACATTTATCGCTTTTTTAGCCTGTCACTGTCAGTTTATTTGAATGCAAGCAAAATGAATTTGCAAAGTTCTCCTAGGAGCTGTAACAATGACATGGAAGCCAGAGTTTATGCCATATGTAAGTGGGCAAAGCGTGTTTAATTGATATGACTTTGCGAAATTGCCCATACTTTGCATAGCGTATGATGGGTGTCTGGTAAGATGTGAGGTGTAATGTGTCTAGTTGGAGAGAAGGTGTTTTTGAGTACCAAGCCAGGTAGTAGTTGGGTAGAAGGAAATACGCGCTACACATTTCAACATGTTGCAGAGGCAAAATGCGCAAAAAAATTGGTGCTATATACTTTTGCCCACGCATTGTGCATATTGCGAGCTGCTACAAGGCGCAGACTGGAGATCTGGAGTGGGCACGGAACTGGAGGTGGTGTAGAGACTGATGAGGGCGGGCGCTATATTGGGATGCACTGTTCAATGGCCCATGGCGGACGGCGCACGCAGACAGATAACGGACGGACACTTTTTAAAAAGTTTTTTAGCCATAACTTGCCGAATTCTCAACCAAATTTGACAAACGTTTTTTTAATTAAATGTATGTGTCTGCTGCATCCGTTAAGCCCACTTGCAGTTCTATAACATGCACACAGTATTAATGGTATCGATTCATATTTTCAAAATCCGTAATAGGGGTTGTCCTTGGCTAAGAGGGGACGGTGCTTATGCTTCACTCGCACGGACCCAATAAATGATCCTGTTTCAGTTTCACTGAGCTACTTCGGAAATTACATCCATTGGCTTTCTTTTATTCAGATTTCAATGACTTAAATACGCTGCAGGGAGTGTTATAATGTTATCATTAATTGCGTTATCCGATTAAAAATTGAATCATATGTTTGTTATAAAATACAATAAGGCTTAACAAAGGTGTGGCAAGCTAATGTTATTTTTGTTTCAATCGAGTCATTTGCAACTTTTGAACAAAAAACCGCACCCCAAAATTTTATTTCCAGCTCAAATGATGCTCCACCGTGAATTCTCTTCTGCAAATGGAAATACTTCAAGTAAATGAAAGAAGGATTTGTCAACTAGTTAAGTTTTCATTAATCTTTATCAAAAACTCATAAAACATGCATGGGAAAGTCATGGATATGGACTTAACCACTTCATCAGCTGTGAAACGTTTGCAAAAAAAGCTGGCTACCATGCAGAAAGAGAAAAACGATTGGGGCAGAGCTGAACCAGTAAATTGCTACATGTTTGAATGTAACGGGTTAATCCGAGGGCCATCTGGGAGTCCTTATGAAAAATGCGTATTTCATCTCAAAATAACCTTTCCACCTGATTATCCATTTGCTCCTCCAAAGATTGCATTTGTTACACCAGTATGACATCCTAACATTTGTAAAAGCACTGGGCGGATATGCTTAACAACCTTATAACAAAGTGAAGGAAACTAGACAACATCACTTACCCTAACACAGGTTCTTCTCAGCATCTCCTCCTTACTATATGAACCCAATCCCCTGCACATGGACTTAATCATGAAAGTCTTGTACTTTACAGAGACAAACGCTCAACATGGGAAAATACTGTTCGGGAACAAGTTAACTTCAATGCCCTTCCTGCTGATTTAAGTCAACCATTAAATGGGTTTGCATCTTTTTTATCAACAAGTGTATGGCGCAGAGCGCAATAGGTGACCGAGGAGCTAAACACCCCAAACTTCTGGACTTTTACGAGTTTTACCCAAAGAAGGGATATTTCTACATGAGATCAGTCGTTGCAGCTGCTCCGCCAACAACATGCACTACGTGAGATCAGTCTTTGCAGTCTGCTCTGCCAACAAAATGCACTACGTGAGAGCAGTATTAGCAGTCTGATCTGCCCACACCATGCACTGCTTCAGAGCAGTCTTTGCAGTCTGCTTTGCCCACAACATGCACTACATGAGAGCATTCTTTGCAGTCTGCTCTGCCCACCACATGTACTGTGTGAGTGCAGTCTTTGCAGTCTGATCTGCCCGCAACCTGTACTACGTGAGAGCAGTCGGCTGGCTCCTAGAACCCCCTCCCCCCAAGATATACCCCCCCAAGGCATATATATTGAAAATTTTTGTATTGCCTTAACATACTTCTCTTTACATTTCTCGAAGTTTAAACTCAAGGAATTTGTTTCTAAACAACTAAATACCTACTATTTTGAAACATAGTTAGTCTATACCGTGTTCGTCATGCTACTAGTTAGTCTATACCGCTATATAGGGCGTAGCCAACACAAAAACTAAAAGGCTCGTCCTTTGACTGTGGCAGTACCTCCTAGTTAGTCCTTACCGAGTTGAGCACTTTAAAACATCAATGAACTCGGTATAGGCTAACTAGTAGGTATTGCCACAGTCATGACCTGGTCGAGGACGAGCATGCGTCTAAGCTTTTGAGTTAGAATCTTGAAAGGTACTCCTGGTAGGGGATAAGCCCCTACTCCTGGTAGGCATGCGCCCGCCATCCGGTATAGACTTTGTTTGTAAAACTAGTATAACATGGGGTTCATTTGCACAAAGTGGCTGAACCCATGAGGTGAACTGCCGCCCCTCATAATTTGGCCGAAACTAACTATCTAGCCATTTGAATCATTAACCCAATTATATTCTTCCTTTTAGTTGATCCAAACTAAGCTACCCAGGCAAGGGATGTTTCCTTAAATTTGGGGTCTGGGACTTAGGGGTTTTCTGGCTAGATTAGTACTGCCCCCAGGCCAAGTCTGTGGCAAAAGTTCAAAAATGGCATAACTTGGGTTCTACTGAAGCTTTTTTCATGATTTAAACGCCATTCAAAAGATATTTTTATGGCCAGAATGATTGTGTACAACATGAGGCTCATTTCAAAATATCAGAAAACCAAAATTTAATTTTCGGTTTTTGAAACATCATGCTGATGGATTTGTGCAAAATTGCAAAAAATGTTCAATTTGATGGCCAGATTCATGTTCAGCGTCAAAATTTACCTACTGGGACCCACATTTAGAGCCATTTGCCAAATATTTACCCCTAATTCGCTTTTTGGGCCTTGAAACATTTGGTTTTTGGGTTATAACTCAAGAACGATTAATTTCCGCCAGGCTCCTAAAGCAGTGCCGCAAGCGGCCAACATTTCCAACATTCCCTGAAAAAATCAGCCAAAACGGTTGAGAAACCACCGAGGAATTCTTTGTAACATACATATATATATATATATATATATATATATATATATATATATATATATATATATATATATATATATATATATATATATATATATATATATATATATATATATATATATACTCACAGCCCTTTTTGGGGTGAATACTTAGTACTGCCCCCAGGCCAAGTCCTGGGCGGCAGTTCAAACAAGTATATGGCGCAAAGCGCAATAGGTGACCGTGGTAGCACTCACATGTAGCATAGCAATTTTTCAACCTTTCTAGCCAAAAGAGTAATGTTTCAAATGCTCCAGGACCAGTTCCACCCATCCAGATCTTTCTAAAATGTTGTTACCTTTCAGCAAAAGAAAGTTTGTCCAAATCCGTTGAGAATTCAGATATTTCTCAACATACCCTAATTTTCAACCCTTCTGACCCAAAAAAAGTAATGTTTCAAATGCTGCAGGACCGGTTCCACCCATCCAGATCTTTCTAAAATGTTATTACCTTTCAGCAAAAAAAAAGTTTGTCCAAATCCGATGAGAATTGAGCCTTTTACAGCATACCCCATTTATCAACTTTAATACCCTCAAAAGTAATGTTTCAAATGCTCCAGGACCGGTTCCACCCATCCAGATCTTTCTAAAATGTTATTACCTTTCAGCAAAAAAAAGTTTGTCCAAATCCGTTGAGAATTGAGCCTTTTACAGCATTCCCAATTTTCAACCTTTCTACCCAAGAAAGTAATGTTTCAAATGCTCCAGGACCGGTTCCACCCATTCAGATCTTTCTAAAATGTTATTACCTTTCAGCAAAAAAAAGTTTGTCCAAATCCGTTGAGAATTGAGCCTTTTGCAGCATACCCCATTTTTCTACCTTTCTACCCAAAAAAGTAATGTTTCAAATGTCTAGGACCGGTTCCACCCATCCAGATCTTTCTAAAATGTTATCACCTTCAGAGACAATACGTAACTGAACGCGTTAC
>JASANA010005265.1:0-14993 GCA_030248095.1 Ptycholaimellus sp. GST1_10
GCTCTTTCCCTCTGTTGGCGCAGAGTGATGGATTCCGGGCCTTCTTCCAGATGGAGAGGAGGAGAGGTTGGAGGGAATGCTGGCTGTTGATCTTCAGGGCTGCAGGGCTAAGTCACTCCTGCTTTGCAAAACTGCAAAGCTTCCTCCACCTCAAAGGCCACTCTGCATCACCTGCGAACATCACCCGCGCATACTCCTCAGAGATCTCCTCATAGGCCAATACCTTGTCCTGAGACTCCTGAGGCGTGACAGAGGAGTCCCCCGTCGAGTCCATGGGGGACGCTGGGTTCCGCGGCTCCGTCCACTGAGCGTCTCCTGGACCTCCTGCTGCTGCTCCTGGTTCAGTCGGGCTCACTCCTCCAGCCTGCCTTTCCATTTCTCCTCCTCCAGCCCCTGCTTCAGGGCCTACAGTCACTGGCGAAGGATCCCTACTGGCTGGAGAGAGTTTCAAGGAGATTTCCTGGTAGGCAATGAGGCACTGCTCTTCCAGCCCTTTGGCTAGCTCAGAGCCCAGAACTTCGGCTGCTGCCTCGCAGTAGCTGGCGATGGTGGAGGGTTCAAAGATGCCCGGAACAACAAGCTGAACCATCAGGTTCTGCCAGGTGTAGCCCTCTCGCTGGGCGCACTGGCGGCAGCAGTAGTGAGGGCCTCAACACACCAGAGTGGCGTTGAAGCGCTCCATGCCAGCCTCGTGGTCTCCTAGGAGTCTGCTGGTTGCCTCATCCATTGTGCAGGGTACACACAAAGGTGTCATGCACTCCCTGCACTGGACGACCAATTTGCTGGGAATTGGCTTTTTGCATCTTCAGCACTTGAGCTCTTCTGCATTCTGCATTTTCTGCTTAAAGAGTCATTTCTTAGCGGAAGTGTCAGTGTGGAAGGAACGCATGTCCCTAACACACCTACAGCTCAGGCTCAGTCTCTCTATCCTCTCTGTGATTGGGATTGTTTGGGGGTGCTCTCTCTCTCATTTCTCTCTCTTAGGGTTTGACTTGATTGAGATGATGTGTTATTCCATGAATTGTGAATCATGAAGCGGTGTGTCGCTTGTTGGTTTGCAAGGAGGCAAGGGTAGGAGGCTATATTTTGCTACACCAGCAACTAGCAAACTACACTAGCAACACTACTGCTGAGTGAAAGCATGCAGGTGCTCCAACAGAGCCTCCCGCATGCTAAGAAGAGGGAGGTTTGGGGCGAAGGAAAGAGGGGGGAGCGTAAAAGGTGCTGGTCCCGATCAGACGTCCTCCGGCCTTAGCTCCTCCACCTTGCAAGTGGGGCTCTGGCAGTGCTCCGCCCTTGGAGACTGTGTGCAGCTGTTGCTGCGTTCCCCGCGGGAGTCATCCAACCGCCTGCTGGAAGATGCGGTTCCATGGGCGTGGTCGAGCTTCAAGAAGGGGCCTCTTTCAAGACGCAGTAGAGATGAAGGTGCAGTGCAGAGTTGGAAGGCCGGTGCAAGAAGAGGTGTGCAGGAAGTGTAAGAGGAAGGGATTTGTTTAAGTACCTTCCGCTTTCCCTGTGATGTCTTGTGGGAGTCCCTCCTTGGCGGCCGGGGCTGCGGACGGGGGCTGGGAGGGCAGCAGTAAACGGAGGCCTTGGCCTCCCAGCTGTGAAGGGTGAGTTTTGGGCCGCTCACCACCTGAGACCCTACTGCTGCTGCAGGGGTGGGGAGGGGGAAAGGGGGGTTGGAGGGCAACTCTGGTGGCAACCTTGGTGGCGGCAGAGCTTTCCACGTAGTGGGAGTTGCCACGCGCCTGGGTGCCGCCCGTCACTGCCCTTTCTCTCCCTTCCATGGCGATGGTGGCTTGGCCTCCTCCCTCTCTTCATCTTCCATCCCCCCTCCTACACCTTGGCCTCAGTGTTGGACTGGTGTTGGCGGAATCGGTTGATGGCTTGATCGCCCATGGCGGAGTTGAAGCAGAAGGGAGGGAGGCTGACGAACTTCTGGTTGATGATGGTGATGTGTTTGTAGATGTTGGCAAGGGCCTTGCGGTGGGTGGAGCAGACATTGAGCTCCTTGATGACATCCAGGTGCTCCTGGTGGGTGAGCTTTGTGGCCTCCACTGTCACCTTCTCTGCCTCCAGCTGCATGAGGCGCTGCTGCTGGTCCACCATGTTGGAGAGCAGGCGCCAGAGGTGGGCCATCTCCTGCTCCAGCTGCTGGTTCAGGGCCATCAGCTCCAAAACATGCCAGCTGAAGGGGTGACCCTGGGGCGATTTCAGGCTCTTGTAGAGGTTGGAAAGGCTTCTGCGAGTGCCTTCAAGGGCCTTTCCGAGATCATGGTTGAAGTTGCGGAGCCTTTTGTTCATCTCGTAGACCTTGCGCATGTCCTGGACCTTCTTCTTCAAGAGGTCCCTCTCAGCCTCTGCCTGTCGCTACATGTCCTGGAAGAAGCCAATGATGTTGATGCAGTGTCAGCGCACCTCCTCTGCCTTCGCCAACCTCTCCTTCACATCCTCCTGCCCTTCCACGTCCCTTTCCAGCACCCACTTGGGCAGGCTGTGAAGCCTCACGGCCTCATGCCTACAGCCATTCAGACAGGACAAAACCCCAACCTGCAAGGTTTCGGAGAGGTCGTCCATGAGCCAGGGTGGGAAGGGCTCCTCCTTCTCCTCCTCCTTCTCCTCCTCCTTCTCCTCCTCCTTCTCCTCCTCCTTCTCCTCCACCTTCTCCTCCGCCTTCTCCTCTGGAGATGCCGTTGTATCCTTGACTGGTTCCTTGGCGTCCGGAGAGGTGGGAGGGGGTGGTGGAGGAAGCAGGATCTTCTTGATCTCTGTGTCTCCTCAAAGGTCAGCCGCAGTAGGTGGGGGCGCCACTGGGAGTGGAGAGGCAAGCTTCTCAGGGGGTGGGGGAGGGGGAAAGGAGGGGGGAGGAGGAGCGCATCAAGTTGGCTGGGCCTTCCTCCAGTCCACTCTGCAGGTCCCCACCGGTGCCGCCACCTGCTTCAGAGTGCCCTTGGAGAGGGGAAGAGAAGAGGGATGGATGGGGGAGGCAGGCGCCAGCTCTGGCGTCTTGGGCCGGGGAGAGAGAGGAGGGGCATGCTCTCCTCAGGGAAGACTGGAGAGAGAGGATGGGCAGGGTTGAAGGCCTCGGAGTCAGCCTTGGAGTGGATGATGACCTTGGTGCACTGGAGGGGCGGGTTGTGCTCTTCCGCCTTCAACTCCTGTGTCAACTCCACGGCCTCGCCCAAGACGATGAGCTGCCCATCCTCCACCAATGTGTTCAGCGACACTTCATTCTCCGACACAGCCTCTCCTCCCAACTCCAGCATGGCCTCACCCTTGGTCTCCTTCAAGGCTGCTTCCACTGCTTCCAGGGCCTTCACCGTTTCCTCCGATTCCTCTTATCCCTCTGCCTGCTGCCCATACAGCCAAACAGAGAAGTCATGAAAGGTCGTTGATGTCATGGTGAGAGTGAGAGGAGAGGACTTTGTTGGAGGATGCGAAGCTGAGGGAGGACTTGTTCTCAGAGCCGGGGCTGGGCGCCGGCTTCTGGAGCTTCTCCAGCTCCTCTGTCATGGAGTCCGGCATTGGTGCCTTCTTCAACACCTTCTTCTTAGACTTGGTGGCCTTCACCATGCCTGACGGTGACCGGGGAACCTTGGAGGACTTGGGGGAGGACTCGGAGGGGCGCATGGCATGGGGCATGATGACACTGCTGATGCTGTGCTGAGTGAGCGAGAGAGAGAGAGAGAGCAAGTGAGAGACTGGCCACCGCAGGCCCCCTTTTATGGAAGCATGCGGGAGCTGATTAAGGGCCTTCAAGCAGGCCCACCCTGGGTTGGGTTTGTTTGAGCTACAAGATAAGCTCTTGCAACTGTTGAGTTGTGGGGGGCCTCTTTGAGGAATGGCCGTCCATGAGCTTGTTATCAGACTCATGTACCCCCGGTGTAGCAGTAGCTCATGCGCAGGGCGCTGCTATCAATCTTCTCCTGCTCTGTAGGCAAGGGGCAGGCCCATCAACCTGTTTACCTTGCAACCCCTGGGCTCAGCGCAGCCGTTGCTGTATACTGAGGTGAGGACTGTCGCAATCAGTGCCTCCTGCAGGGGGCATGGGACAAGAGAGCGGAGGGAAGGCCCTAGGCTCACTGCAGCCTAGGCCAGATAAGCCAGTTCACTGCAAGCCGTTGGTCAGTGCTGGCAGCATACTAATTCGGCCTTGCAGCAAACAGGCTAAAGTGGCAGTTCAACCAACTGCCAATGCGAAAAGACACCGAAAACTTTCAAATGTCAATCGCAGCTCCAATGTCAAAGGTTGAAGCGATGAGTACTAGCTGGGGCAAATTGGCAGCAGAGCCAATTTGCTGGCGCAGGGAAAGTTCAACTTGAGCGCTCAGGCCTGTTGTCTCCAGTAGCCTTTTGGAAGCCAAAAAACAAGAAGAAGGGTGCACTCCTTTCGCCCTGGCTGGAGAGATGGCTGTTGTTGACTTGGCGCAGAAGCTGCAGCCAAAGCTGCTGTTGGTGAGGTTGATTGCAGGGGTACTAGCTGCTAAGCCAGAAACCACTCTCTGCTACCAAGCACCGCGCTTTCCCACTCCTGATCGAGGAGGAGAGGAAGAGGGCAGTCTGTAACATAGCCGCTGGGGAGGGTTGGCAGTGCATTCAATGTGGCCAAAGCAAGTGGAGTTGTTCTAGTGAATGAAGCTGGGGGTGTTGTTGAGCTTTAGCATCGTGTCCACCATCAGGACCACCAAGCCTTCCATTCTTTTCTACATACTAACCAAACCAAATCTGATCAACAGCAACTGACTAGTAGCAGCGGGAGGGGCCGTTTAAATAGGGAAAGATAAGGGTCAGATGTACAAGGTCCAACATGACGCTGAAGCAGCACAGGTAGGTTGGGAGAGTGTGGAAGGTGCAGGTGATATGGAGGGTGGTCCAGGCCTGGGTCGGGAGTGGGACGGGGTCCAGGGTAGTTGTCCATGGCTCTGGCAGTGAGGTTGATGAGGACAGTCACGCCCTCATGCAACAGGCACACCTCCTTTGACAGGCACTTCTCACCCCACTTGTTGTAGGGGAAGTCAGGAGAGGGGTCATAGATGGTGGCAAGATGAGGTACCCTTACTCTGTTGCCCAGAAGGAGAAGGGGCATTAGGTGAAGATGGGGTTGTCGTCCCAGACAATGGTGTAGGTGGGCTTTATGCAGCTATCATTGTCCACTTCGTACCTGTCCAGCCCTCCCAGATCAGTTGTGAGTGCATTGTGGGAAGCATAGATGGAGCCTTCAGTGATGAAGAGATTGGTGGTCTAATAGCTGTAGCTGTTTTGTTTTGTAGACCAGATGTGCATGCCCAGCTGCACCAGCTTCACATCTCTGAACTCCCACTTCTTCCAGGCTCTCTGGCACTCATGGGCTGCGAAGCTTCTGAACTCAGAGGGGCTAGAATTGCCCCAGTTGAGGAAGTGTTGGACCTACTCGCAAGAAAAATTGCCTTGATTTAGTGTTCGCCAATGCTGCCTGTTCACTGCTACGCTGCGACATTGGTCCGCCAGTTCTACTGAGTGACCATGCTTCGATCGCTGTTTCCCTCTCAGCCCCCGCTGCTCCAGCCAACGCGAAACCTTCAGCCAAGGTTCCCTTCCGTCTGTGGAGAAAAGGAAATTATGAAGAGATGGGGAAAGCTGTTGAAAACGTTGACTGGGCCTATGTTTTTGAGACTGCTACTGACGCAACTAATTTCTTGGCAATGTTTCAATTTGTTTTGGACAGTTTGATAGATGAATTTGTTCCAATGAGCTCTAGTACTGTTTGTTCTCAAAGCTCCTTCCTCTCTAGGCTTCGCCAGGCCTACCTCCTCCGCCGCCGTCTCTACCGCAAGCGTCACCTATCCCACTATTTTCGTAGGGCCTACATTCGCTGTTCTAAGAAGCTGAAACGAGACTCTTTTAAGTATCATGAAGCCCGCGAGAAATCACTTTTGAGCAAAAATCCTCACCATCTCTACCGCATTGTTGCTCAGAAGCTAGGGAAGAAGTCAACAGCCATCCCTCCTCTGTCATCCGCCCAAAGCACTGTTTCAACCCCCGCTGAGAAATGTGAGCTGTTCGCGGATTTCTTTGCTTCTGTGTATACACATGATAACGGTTCGCTCCCAGCCACTTCTCCTCCACCACGCTGCCGCCTTAGCCATATCATGTCAAGTGAGCGCCATGTTTGTCTAGCCCTTCAAAGCTGCAAGCCAAAGTTGAGCTCTGGGCCAGATGGCTACCCTACGTTCCTCCTCAAAAAACTAAGTTCAGCCATTTGCCTGCCTCTTTCTATGCTTTTTGAACTGAGCTTTGCCCTAGGTGAGTTCCCTGAGCAGTGGAAATGCAGTTCTGTAATACCCATCTACAAAAAGAAAGGAAGTCCAGCCAGCACCTCTAACTACCGACCCATCTCCCTAACTTCATCCATTAGCAAGGTCATAGAAAAGGTGTTTGCTTCCCAGCTTTCGCTGTATCTAGAAAACAATCACTTGCTCTCCTGGAGGCAAATAGGATTCCGCAAAAAGGTCCGCAAAATTCAACAACTGGTCAAATTCTTCATTGCCTTGATGACTGGAAATCCAACATTGCCTAAGGACGAGCTGTTGACATATGCTATATCGACTTTGCCAAGGCATTTGATAAAGTATCACTTGAAAAACTGATCCACTGCTGTGCCCCTTTTGGAATTTCGGGCCCTGCACTCAGCTGGCTTAAGTCTTTTCTCTCTAATCGCTCGCAAGTTGTTTGTGTAGATGGTGCAAAGTCAACTCCTGGACCCATTTCCTCCTCCATAATCCAAGGAGGAACATGCAGCCCAATCCTGTTCACCATGTACATAAATTCACTTGTTGAGATTGTTAATGCTGAAGGTGTAAATTGCTGGCTATTTGCGGACGATGTGAAATTGTCTTCTACCTGTCCCCTTCGCCTCCAATCTGCTCTTCAAGCATAAGAGAACTGGGCTTCTATTTGGCAGCTTGAAATCATATGTGCTATCCTCCCACTTGGCGCGGGCCTCCAATCCACCTACTCCCTGTGCGGTCAGCCCCTCCCTGTGGCAGAAAACAAAGTATTCCGCGACCTAGGAGTTCTTGTTTCTGCTTCTCTCAGCTTCTCAGCTCATGTCACCTCTATCTGCACTAAAGCCAAAGCTCTCTGTTTTCTTGTCACCAAATGCTTCTCTGCCCCTTCTCCAGCTAACCTGACCAAAGCTTTCTGCACCTACATTTGCCCTGTCCTTGAATTCGCTTCTCCGGCTTGGAACACCCTTTCATGTGCTGATAGCAATCGCATAGAACAGATATACCGCATAGAACAGATATTTTGGTGTACCCTTAGGATGCTTTGACGGTGATTGTCGTTGCGGCAGAGGAAGACGGCGGCTACCCAGGTGATGTTGTTGCCAATGTCGCAGTCGTAGAGGTCCATGTTGCTGATCAGGCCGTGGGCCAGTAGGCACATGCCTGCCCGTTGAGGGTCATCACCATCCATCACTGGAGGGAAGTTGATATCTGCAAATCCAGTAACAGAAAACTTTTGGGCACTCAGTGAGCATGAGTGAACCTTGTAGGGTGGGTAGTTGGTAGCAATCGAGGACGTTGAATTGGGCAGCATCCACCAGCAGTGGGAGGTTTTCAGCAAAGGGGCGGGTTGACGCTGCCTCCGGCCATAAGGCGTTAGGAGGTTCCATGACAGGAGGGAGGAATGGAAGCGCCAGAGTGCAGGGACTAGGATGAGGGCCAGCAGGTCTGGGCAGGGCACAAGCTGTGGCTAGTGGGGGCCTGGTTGACGGATGTCTGCAACCAGGGCTCGCACTACCACAAAGCTTGGACTCTCCTGGGGAGTCCAAGGAGGTAGGGGCTGGATTATGAGCTAAGCGCTCCCTTTATATATTCTTTCCAATCGCAAGCAAAGACAAAACAATTAGTCATTTCTCGGAGCTCTCTCAGGCCCCCAATGTTGTGGTTTCTGGCCATTCTCATGAGCTCTTGCAAGACAATGTTTTGACTTTCTGAATGTTTTGATTCCCAGAATTTGCTGAACCTTGTCGGAAAGCTGCCACTCCTGCCACCAGCCAGGAGTTGGCTTTGGCGGCCTCCGCTGTCCCAGCGGCCTGTTGGCCAGAGTTTGCGTGGGATATTGGTGGAGGGGAGCGGGTTTGCGGCTGCCCTTGGCTTGGCTGGCGATTGGGGTGAGGGACTGTGTTAGAAGGAGGATGCATTCGGACATTCACATTGTATCCTGGGGGGAACATTGGAGGCGGAGGGGGAGGAGGACAATTGAACTGTTGCATGAAAGGGCCTGGCAGATACTGTGGGGTCTGGCCAGAATTTTGACTGTAGGACATCTGGCCTTGGGGCAGCAGCGATTTGGGCGCTGGCCCTCCCAGCTCCATTTGTCCAGGCTCACAACCCCCCTTCCTGCATCCGGACCTGGCAAACTGGCTGGTTCAAATCCAGGAGGATGGCTGAAGGGAGAAATTTGGCTCCTAGGCCCAGGCCCCCCCCCCCAGTCCTGCATAGCGCCTCATTGGTGAGATGCGATGCAGAGGCGAGACTCCTGAGCTTACCCCCTTGGCATTCTCAAACCACCTCTTTGTTGAAGGGCTCATGTAACCATCCAGGCATCTCTTTTGCGAGCGCTTATGCTGGGCCTCCTTTTTGGCCTCCAACTCTGCTCCTTCTTCTTCTGGTTGGAGAGGCACTGGGGACGGAAGGAGACTCCACAAACTCCCCCAGATCTGCCTATTGATAGGGTTTCCTTTACCATCAAAGAATCAGTTGAAGACCTCTCCCAGTGTTCATCTGAATGAAGAAAGCCATCAAAAACAAAAGCCTCTGCTGCCAAAGCTGCCCAGTCCAGATCTGGCTGGAATGACCGCAGGATTTTTCCAATCCTCCTTGGCCAGGCAATTGCTTGTGGTAAACATACATGCACATTGCAGCCAGTCTGTCCTGTTCCAACAGTCTCCCATCCTTTCATGGAAGTATTTTCCCCAGACATTTTGTCCAAAACTACCTCATTTCCTGATCTTTTTATGATCGGGTACATCTCCCATCCCTCTTGACAGGCGTAATTGACAAAGTTCAAAAACCCATAAAATTTTCCTTTCTGGCGCCCTTCTGGTCCAAATAGGTGGTAGAGAAAAGCGTGCGGCAGCAAGATGGATGCCAGGTGATCAAAGAGAATTGTTTCTCCTCAATAGTGCCACCGAAACAGCGCGCAGCCCAGCTCCAGCACACCCAGTACTCCCAGCTCTGGATGCCTTCCAGGCCAATCACATGAACTGCCCACTTCTCATACCAAGCTGGCATTTCAGGCCAAAATTCAGCCTTGAAGTGCTTCACATATGCCTTCCAGTTCAGTCGAGGCACGCAGCTGGACCATTTTCATCCATGCATTTCTTCCAATGCATCATACTCGGCATTGACTGCGGCCCCTGATTCAGGATCTGCAATGACATTTGCCCAAGTTTTTTGAAGCTGGAATTGTGCAGTCCGAATAGTGTACTCAATCACTGCCGTTGCTCCTTTGCCCAAACTCCCAGGGCCAAAGTAATTGTAGCCCACTTTTTCGTAGTGCTCTTCTTTCCACACTCTACACTCAGCACCTTCATTCGCATGCGCTTGCTCTAGAGTAGCTGCTGCCAAAGAACATGCCACTGCCCTCCCCCTAGTAACCTCCATCTTACTCATACTTGGGCGAGAAGGGGGGTTCTGGAAGTACATGGAATATTCTTAGGCATCGGCTTGCATTTTCTGCCATCGTCTACCAGAGGGAGTTGCCTTTTTAGAGGCTGGCCTCCTTTCACAGCCTTTTGCACCTGCACCCACAATTGGGTGCCATGCTGGAACACATCGCTCAATCTTCTGAAAGGCAAGTTCCAGCCTCTCCACTCAGGTGCAAGTCTTGAAGCATCAATCTCTCCTGGCTGGAAACGCTCTTTCAAGCCTCTCAGCAACTTTTGCACGCGTTCAAAAAGTGGCCCACTTTTTTGTGGTGCTGAATGGACTCAAAGGCTTTCGGGTTCGCCAATAAATTCCTTGAGACAAGATCAGGAGAAGGGATCCAAGAGAACACCCAGGAGATGAGTGAGAGTCCCGCAACAAGGAGCCCATTGTCTAACCAATGACCCACTGCTGAAGAATATGCACCCGCCACTCTGGACTCTTCCCTTTCTCTCTCTTCCTCCTCTTCTCTCATCCTCCTCCTTTCACACTCATCCTCGTCTAAAGACCCAGAATTTAGCAGAGTCTTTCGTAAAAACAGCTGGTCATAATGCGATAGGCTAACATTCCTGCCCTTTCCTGACACACACAAAGCAAACTCTTTCTGCCCACTCTCACTCTCGACTGCCCTTTGTCCGCCTCCTGGACCAGGCGGAGTAGGAGAAGGAAGGGTTGGGGTACCTGGTGTTGGGCTTGGTGACTGGGTGCAGCATCCAGTGGTGGCCCCAGATTCGCTGTCCTGCCCCTCCATGGTGATGCAGTCCGGCAAATGCTCACCCTCCATCACCTCCATTGGTGACTCTTTCTGCCCTTCCTCAAACACCTCATCCTGCTCCTCAGCCAATTTTGCTGGGCAGTTTGGTATCCCCAATAGCAGACTGTCCCTTTGCGGCCATGTCCTCAGAATCACACCTCCACTGCTTCTTAACTCTAGCGTAGAAGCTTCAAATCTCATTTGGCCACAAGAGAGTAACTCCGCTGCTTTCAGCAATGTCTCATCTAACTGCTCAGCCATGGCTATAATCGCCAAAGCAATTTCTTTGCTTTCCTCCGAAATATCAGGAGAAGCGAATGAAATGAAATTGAAACCATAAATCGAATTCTCGCCTTTTCTTGGCTTAATCAACACCTTGTAATCCCCGAAAGTTCCAGAGACTAGATGACGAATAAGCCACTGAGCATGGCGGCTTTTCAGTGAAAAAGGGTAACCTGCCCAGCTCCAGCGCACCCAGTACTCCCAGCTCTGGATGCCTTCCAGGCCAATCACATGAACCACCCACTTCTCATACCAAGCTGGCATTTCAGGCCAAAATTTGGCCTTGAAGTGCTTCACATACGTCTTCCAGTTCAGGCAAGGCACACAGCTGGACCCTTTTTGTCCATGCATTTCTTCCAATGCATCATACTTGGCATTGATCGAAGCCACTGACTCGGGATCTGCGATGAAATTTGCCCAAGCTTTTTGCAGCTGGAATTGTGCAGTCCAAATAGTGTACTAGATCACTGCCGTTGCTCCTTTGCCCAGACTTCCAGGGCCAAAGTAATTGTAGTGCACTTTTTTGTAGTGCTCTTCTTCCCACACTCTGCACTTAGCACCTTCATTTGCGTGCGCTTTATCTGGGGTAGCTGCTGCCAAAGAACAAGCCACTGCCCTCCCCCTAGTAACCTCCATCTCACTCATACTTGGGCAAGAAGGGGGGTTCTTGAAGTACAGGGAATAATCCTCTGCGTAAGCTTGCATTTTCAGCCATTGCCTACCTAGAGGGAGTCGCCTTTTTACAGGCTGGCCTCCTTTCACAGCCTTTTGCACTTGCACCCACAATCGGGCACCATGCTGGAACAAATCGCTCAACCGCCTGAAAGGCAAGTTCCAGCCCCTCCACTCAGGCGCAATTCTTGACGCCTCAGTCACTCCTGGCTGGAAATGCTCCTTCAAGCTTTTCAGCGACTTTTGCATGTATTCAAAAAGCATCCCACTTTTTTTGTGGTGCTGAATGGACTCGAATGCTTTTGGGTTCATCAATAAATTTTGTGAGACAAGAGCAGGAGAGGGGATCCAAGAGAACACCCAGGAGATGAGTGAGAGTCCCGCAACAATGAGCGCCTGGTCTCTCCAATGGCCCACTGCTGAGGAATATGCACCTGCCACTCTGGACTCCTCTCTTTCTCTCTCTTCCTCCTCTTCTCTCATCCTCGTCAGAAGACCCAGAATTCAGCCAAGTCTTTAGTGAAAACAGCCAGTCATAATGCGATAGGCTAACATTCCTGCCCTTTCCTGACACACACAAAGCAAACTCTTTCTGGCCGCTCTCACTCTCAACTGCCCTTTGTCCGCCTCCTGGACCAGGCAGAGTAGGAGAAGGAAGGGTTGTGGTACCTGGTGTCGGGCTTGGCGACTGGGTGCAGTGTCCGGCGGTGGCCTGGGATTTGCTGTCCTGGCCCTCCATGGTGATGCAGTCCGGCGATGGCTCACCCTCCATCACCTCCATCGGTGACTCTTTCTGCTCTTCCTCAAACACCTCATCCTGCTCCTCAGCCAATTTTGCTGGGCAGTTTGGTATCCCCAATAGCAGACTGTCCCTTTGCTGCCACGTCCTCAGAATCACGCCTCCACTGCTTCTTAACTCTAGCATAGAAGCTTCGAATCTCACTTGGCCAGAAGAGAGTAACTCCACTGCTTTCAGCAATGTCTCATCTAACTGCTCAGCCACGGCTATAATTGCCAAAGCAATTTCTTTGCTTTCCTCTGAAATATCTGGAGAAGCAAATGAAATCAAATCAAAACTATAAATCAAATTCTTGCCTTTTCTTGGCTTAATCAATCCCTCATAATCCCCGAAAGTTCCAGAGACTAGATGACAAATAAGCCACTGAGCATGGCAGCTTTTCAGTGAAAAAGGGTACCTAGCCAGACGCAATAGGCTAGCTATTTTCCGCTCTAAAACCTCTATTGCCTCATCTGCTTGTCCAGTTGGCTTTTTTGCCCTAACTAACAATTCCCACTGCCAGAGCCACTGCCGTATTTCCGGCTGCAGACCCACAAAGAAGTAGCTCTTTTTGAGCTTGGCCATCAGACCAGGAGTGAAATCGGCATCCGCGGGAGGAAACGACCTTTTGATTTCCTCTGTAAGTCAGTGGAAATAGGTGTTTATTTGATCTGAGCCCTGGACACAGCCATTGAAAGGAGCTGAAACAAAACCAGGCTCAACCTGACCAAAGTGGAGTTTTAGGCAATTTTTTATGCCATCCCAAGTCTTTTGATCATTAGGCAAGGCTCTGACAACTTCCAGCACCCTTTTCTTGAGGAGCTGGCTCACAATGGTGGGCCATTGGGCTTCTGGCCACTGTTGGCCTTGAAAGATCTCTTCCACCCTCTTCAACCAATCCTCCGCTGTAATCTTGCCCTCCCCAGAAAATGCGGGAACTCTGGCCAGAGAAGTACTGCCAGGTGGCTTTGGCGCTGCCTGACCAGGCTGGAGTTGGCCCAGCCGCTGCATGAACTGGTTAAATTGATTGGCATCCATGTTGACAGCAACTCTTGGAGCTTTTTGCTCCTGTTTTGGGAAGCAAAACTGTTGAGAACCCTGAGCTATGAGAGTCGAAGGTGGTGTCTTCAACTCACCCTTGCTCTGGCTGCTTGATTCTGACTTGCCATCAATCTTATTTTGCAGCAGGAGACCACTGGATAGGGTTAAGGAGTCCTTATGGTTCAATTCCATTCAGACGGCACAAGTCACTTGTAGCACTAAAAATCAGAGTCTCTCACTCTCCGATTCAACTATAGCAGCCACTTTTGGCTAGCTACTAGAAGGTGCTACAACCCGGGTGTGAGTTGTGGCCTGAACTTAGGCTTGAAAACCACTGTGAGAGATGCGTGGTGTTGCTTCTGTGGCAAGGGCAGCTCTTCCAAGCACCAGGCAGCAGCGATCACCACAGTCAACACAATCGTTGACTAAACATCCACTGGGCTGAATCATGGCGGTGACGCAGCTGCTGACGAGGCTCTTCACGTGCTCCTTGGTCACCAGATAGCCCAAGACGCTCAACCTCGGCACTTCCCCGCACCTCACAATAGTTCCAATTCTAGGTTGATTATCTTTCTTAACATAAAAATAAAATGCTATATAGGGTTTTTTCTAATGTCATTTTCAAGAAAAATTTAATTTCCCACAGACAGCGCTTGACGTGAGGTTTTGCCAGCCAAAGCAAAGCTGCGTTAAAACATGCCTCCTACACACTCATGACTTCTCTGGGAATCAAAACATTCAGAAAGTCAAAACATTGTCTTGCAAGAGCTCATGAGAATGGCCAGAAACCACAACATTGGGGGCCTGAGAGAGCTCCGAGAAATGACTAATTGTTTTGTCTTTGCTTGCGATTGGAAAGAATATATAAAGGGAGCGCTTAGCTCATAATCCAGCCCCTACCTCCTTGGACTCCCCAGGAGAGTCCAAGCTTTGTGGCTGGCTTACGACTTCCCTGGTTGCAGACATCCGTAAGACCAGCCCCCCACCTGCAGCCACAGCTTGTGCCCTGCCCAGACCTGCTGGCCCTCATCCTAGTCCCTGCACTCTGGCGCTTCCATTCCTCCCTCCTGTACATGGAACCTCCTAACGCCTTATGGCCGGAGGCAGCGTAAACCCCCCACTTTGCTGAAAACCTCCCACTGCTGGTGGATGCTGCCCAATTCAATGTCCTTGATTGCTACCGTCTACGAACGCTGCCCAAGGTTCACTCATGCTCACTGAGTGCCCAAAAGTTTTCTGTTACTGGATTTGCAGATATCAACTTCCCTCCAGTGATGGACGGTGATAACCCTCAACGGGCAGGCCTACGCCTGCTGGCCCATGGCCTGATCAGCAACACAGACCTCTACGACTGCGACATTGGAAACACCATCGCCTGGGAAGTCGCCGTCTTCCTCTGCCGCAACGACAATCACCGTCAAAGCATCCTAAGGGTACACCAAAATATCTGTTCTATGCGGTATATCTGTTCTATGCGATTGCTATCAGCACATGAAAAGGTGTTAGGAGCCGGAGAAGCGAATTCAAGGACAGGGCAAATGTAGGTGCAGAAAGCTTTGGTCAGGTTAGCTGGAGAAGGGGCGGAGAAGCATTTGGTGACAAGAAAACAAAGAGCTTTGGCTTTAGTTTAGATAGAGGTGACATGAGCTGAGCAGCTGAGAGAAGCAGAAGACAAGAACTCCTAGGTCGCGGAATACTTTGTTTTCTGCCACAGGGAGGGGCTGACCGCACAGGGAGTAGGTGGATTGGAGGCCCGCGCCAAGTGGGAGCA